>JACMIG010000893.1:0-14833 GCA_014805385.1 Levipalatum texanum
AACATTCTTTGGCGTAAACTCCCCCCTAATCCGCGAGTCCCGACGCCTTCCCGCCTCCCTTCCCCCTACTTCCCCCCCCCCGCTCCCCCCCCCCCCCTCCTCGCTCCCACCCGCACCATTTCATGCGGACAACTTATTATGCCACTGCACATTTCCATTCATTTATTTATTTAATGAAATGCAATGCATGTCCTTTGAGAACAAGTTCTTATAAATATCTGAAAATAAACTTTGAGACGAGCATTCGACATGGGGACATTCGAGTTGAAATGAACGAAGTTGGTGCTCTCAGTTATGGAATGCGGACATGGGGAAGTCCCGTGGGAGTGGCCACTCCCCCCGTCACTCCACCCATCAATCATCCACTCGTGTACGCGACAACCAACTACCCGACACCTGCTGTCATCTTAGACAGCGCCCAGGAATTACTTCATTAACATCGCTCAATATTATTGCTTTCAAATCCCTTGCTGGAAGTCTAGCAGATTGCTCTGCGATCGAATGTGTACTGCCGACTGAATTCGTAATCATGTTCGGTTATATCTGTATATATTTTATTCGTTTTATACTATCCAATGTCATAGAAAGTGACGATGAGCGGTGATCACTGAGGGTACTCCCTGTGGTTGTAACCAGCATGGGCAAGATTGTGAAGTGGAGCCGACGGTAGTCCATTCAGCTCAGCCTGAACATTTCTCACAATAAGTACCAATATGGCCAGTGTCTAGAGAGCTGAAGCTGATGTTGCCATATTGTGTGAAAACGTTAGACCGATGTAACACCACATTTGGTCAGCAAATGCCACCTACATGGCTGCTGTAGCGCGTCATGTGGTGAGACTGATTATTGAGTCTCGAGGTTTTCAAAAGTTTTTAAAAAATAATTTTTTGTCGACAACTGTACGAAGGATAGCAAACCTTGGTGAGAGTGAAAGACTGCTTGGGTGGAGGAGCAACCGGCGGCGAGTCTAGAACTCGCACAGGAGGTAACGCTCGCACCTGATGTTATAGTTAGATAAGGCAGTTATTTTCTTTTAAGACAGAAATTCCGAAATGTTAAAATATCGTGTGAACAGGGGGTCGGCGGCTGGGGCCCAAATATTTATGGTAGACACCTTGGGTGACCCCAAGCACCGTGAGGGGTACGGTAGGTCTCGAACAGGCTTTCGCTTCGAGACCAAAAACTAAGTTCAACCAATCTTTAGTTCCTCGTATTTAATTGTAGCTGCGGTTTTTCGCCAAAATAAGCATACCAGCGTGCTCGGGGGACAGAGATGTATAAATATTTGGGCCCCAGCCGCCGACCCCCTGTTCACACCTCTCCAGGAGGGAAGTCGAACTTTAGAAAATTTCTGTCTTAATTTAGATAATTTACAAACCTTTCTTCCAAAATATCCGTCCTTCTTGTGAAACAAGCCACTGCTCATTTTATATCCAAACCTAAAAATTTGGATTTAAGATATTTTCTGATCGCATGTGAACGGGAGCTGACCTTCTGTGCATCTGCGCTGATCCGAATTGTTTGCCTTCGATATCGGCGTGGCTGAGCCTTCCCACAGTCGCCATGCACTCCCGGTGCAGCGAGAATTCGTGCTTATGAGGTAGCTGTATGAAATTTCTTCTCTTTATCACCAACATTTGGGGACAATGTGAGGTAGCAGTTTGATGGGTTGCTCGAAAATGAGTAATGTAAAACTTCGAACATACCTTGATAACGACGAACTGGCCCTGGTGCCGTAGTACAGTGGCGGCGGTTCCTGCCTTGGATACGAAAGTGTCCGAGTCCATGGTGGGATACCTCTCCACCCTACAGTTCTTTGTCTGGATAACGAAAGGGCAAGGGGGGCATACGAATTGATGAGGCTTCCGGGAGCAAGACTTCCGAGTGGATATGCATTGCCCTCCACTCCGATCACTGGATTCTCCGATAGAAAACAGCTCGTCGTAATGATCTGCCCTGCTTGCATATTTTCAGTGGCCAAAATCCATCGTTTTCCATTCTCTCCGGCAACCAAGGCAACGTGAGAACTTCGATTCGGATCACGCTTCACCTGCAATTCGGATCATCTTGAATGTAGAACCACAGAGACGTACAGAAACACTTCTAAAAGATGCCAACCTCTAGTACACGTTCCTCGTACACCTTTCCCTCTTCCAATGGACCTCTGCGGTGGAAATCAATCATGATATAGTCAAACTTGACGCCTCCTCCGATGTGTTGGTTAACCTTTCGACCTGTTTCGGGATCCCGTCCTCCAAGTCTGTAACATAGAAGTTGAGGTACCCCGTCAAAACAAACGATACCTGCGGATGGTGAGCGGCCGGTGGGTGTACTGTCCCTGGGTTTGATTTTTAATATCCTCGTTATCCCAGAGGTGGCGGGGAAGGGGCGCGGTTCCCCTGGCAGGGAGTCCTCTTCTAGCCTCCACGATCATACTCCTCACGCCCATCCACCCACTACGCACCTTCTGCCCCAGAGATGATAACATCTGAAATATTTGTTCCTCTAACAATAAGGCCCGCAATGATCCTCTTCAATTAAGTATTCGAAAGCTTCGTAACTTTATATTCACTTCCTAAAGCAGTATTATAAATACTTTATACTCGAGAGAGAACAGTTATTACCGAGATACTCGATGGACAGTTGTCTTAAAGCGCCTAATGACGTGGGACAAAAATCAAAGATGTAAGATGAAATGCAGAAGGAGCTGGATCGAAATGAGGAAGTCTCCGGCACGTTGCAATCTTGAATAGAGAGGCTAATCTATCAAGTGGACCGTCCGAATGGGATTCTAATTCATCATTCTCCCATTGAGAGTAGTCGTTAGCTATCAAAATGGAATTAGTCGCAGCATCCGGCCAGCTTCCTCTCAAGTACGCTTCCAGCAAACCATGAGGATTGTGAACGAACACGAGGATGCGTACTGCGCCCTTCAGACATGTTATTTCTTTCCGATCTTTTGCTAGCAAGAGATACCTGGGAAACGGAGGGGAAATCGAGGTGGTCACACTCCCTCACAACGACTCGCCGTTCATTCAGCCAATTTATTTCGCAAGGCGTACATGAAGGATCTTGGAAGACAATGTCGCAGTTGAATCTGTTACTCCTATTGAACCATATCACTTCAAATGCCCACCGCTTGGCAATTTCAAAGCACAGAGCGAGCTGGAGTGCTCCAGGCTCATCGACACCATCGAAGTGACCATTACCAAGAATCGCCAGTTCCGTAATCTTCCTTCCATCGACAGCTTCCTCCAGTCCAGATATCAACCACAGCCTCAAGATATCTTTTAGCATCGTTCGCCTCAAACATATACTTACAGAAGAGTATGCTGCTGTATTATGCTTGAAGCTACATGAATGGCATTCTGAATCTCTTCGTTCGTACCGTCTACACGAGTGCAGCCCTCCAATCGTTTGGCTCTTCTCCCTTTCTTCACAAGGGTGAATCCTCCCTCCTCCATGTTCTTAATGGACGGTCTACCAAAATCTGCTGGAGAAACGGGTATCAGAACGGTTAATTGGAACCATGAAAAGCTGTAACAGAAGTGATCGGAGTAACTATATCATTTATCAGGTTTTGGCTAGTAGGAACAATCACAACGGCAAAAATATTGAGCATTTCTCACCACCGTGTATCGTACCGATAAACTACTGGCAATTATGCACTCGAATAAATCAGCAGTGCAACTTCTTCGGTTTCAATTTGCTTTTAATATGAGTGAAACCTGTCGGAAAATAAGAAATCGCAACAGTATAGCCCACATGGCAGTTTCTTCAACAACAAACATAATAAAGGGAAACCTACTCTATGTAAATCCTAGTGGGAAACAATTGATGATTACCTGTTGTCGATCAGAACGTGAGTATTTTTTGGAGAAACATTTGTTTGAACGAAAAGGAAACGCGTTTCCCAATCGCCGTCCCTGTTCGACACCTCGCACTGGGCCGTTCCCTCTCCTCGTTCACCCTTAAGCGGGCAATAGGATAGTATATTATAAAACAACCGGAGTACGACAGAGTCATATTAAATATGGATGTCCAAAACGATTATATGCCTAACTTTTAGGAATTCCACACCCTATTTGCATTCTTTTTTAAGCACTAATCTGGCCCAGGACCAAATAATGAGGTTCTAAATATCATCCGTACAACATGAATCAAGACAGCGTACCTTGATGTGGAACAGTACTCGGACTCGCTGCTCGCCGTCCTTATCATAGGTGTGGCTCGCAATTTGACTTCTTCTTCGGCTTCCTTCCCCGAATCCAGCGATGGACTCCCCAAAAATCTCTCGACAACGCGCATCATCGCGTATGGCGGACAGCGCTCTAAAATATACGACATGCTAAGAAAATTAATTGTCTAACCGCGAGTAGATGTAATTGGGACTTTGTCGACCGAACATTGTGTCAAAGAGCAGGTATCCGAAGGCTGCCAAAATAGCAACAGAAGCGGCAGCTACTCCGTATAGAAGACCATTGCTAGCTTTTTCGACAATCTGATTGTGAAATAAATCAAGTTTAATACAAAGTAAGAATAATATCAGACCTTTCCAGAAGTTGTAGTCGGTCGTGCACGTTCGCTGGATAGTACCTTACAAGAAGGGTGTTTACCAAATTAAATGATAACCTAACCTCTTCTAGTACCGACTTGCTAACGCGCGTCTCCTGCTGACCGGGGTGCTGCAAATATATTTAACTGCAAGAATGACTGTAAAAATAAGTTACGCATAATGGTACGGCTACACTTTATCTTTGTATTTTCTGTTTCACGTCTCTTCACGGAAAAAGAATCGTACTGTGCATCATTTCCACCTAATTTTGACATTTTCAAGAACATACTTTTTTTAATGAGTTTTATCACATGCTGGTCTGCAAATCTGAGAAATAGAATTCTCTGGTGCTAAATATTCAATCACAATAGGTTTTTTTTTCATGTACCTGTCCAGAAGCAGCACTCTTCGCTCTCATAGTGCCCCACTCAGCAGCAATTGGCCGTAACAATGTCAAGGTTCTCTGGCATGTTCCTAGTCTGCTCAGCATCGGTCTTCTTTTCTGCAATGAATCGACTGAGTGGTGAAGAAGAACTTGAAACAAAAGATAGGCAACATAACGATTAGGGCACTTAGGCATCGAAATTATGTAGATGCACATATTTGAGAGGGTGAACGAATGGTAGAGGTTCTATGTAAGTAGGTCCACACATATTACAAAGTAATAACATAAATAGAGGCTAGTGATCACGATGAAAGAAGCTCACAATTTTTGAGGACAAGCTACTGTGTTTAGCGGATAATATGTACTGCAAACGGACCGAATAAATCGAAACGATCCGCACGCTAAATGCAGTATGCATTTGACTTATCACTCATCGTTCGGAGATGACTGTTGTCATTTGCGAATCGTCGGCCGTTGTAAGCCAAATTCACTGAATCTTTAACAGGCAATGTGGGGGTCTGCGTCTCTGCTCACGAATCGGAGCTAGAGTGCTCAGTGCGCGCGAGTTGTTGTTCTTGTACCACGTTTGCGGCTGAGTGCGAATTTGTCAGAACTGTATTGAGGTTGCTGAAGAGCCGCTAACCTTGTATTATTTTCACTTGTCATCTTCGCAAATGGGGACTGTTTCTTCGGTGAATAGTAGGGTCTCGCTTAGCAGCTACATAGAAATTGCAACCCATCTCGTTCGAATAGCGAGTTGTCTACGCCATGAAGAGCTCAATGGGCAAAATTATCGAATGCTCGCTAACCTTTTGGCTTTTAGCACTCGTTTTTTTTCAACTAAGTAGATGTATTAATTCATCCTTGAACTAGTCGTAGAATAATTACATCAATTTTGGCAATAGGTGGCATACATGCATATAATGTATTCCGTTTTTTTACCGCAATGCCACGCTATTTTTCGCGCGACTTTCCCTCTTCGCATGAACAGCTTCATACGAGATCGGTGTAAAAATGGAACAAATATGTATGTTCAGCAACGACGCAACCGTTTCAGGATCGCACGTAGATCCACGCAGTTTTTCTTGGCTCGCTGCGTATGTATCTATATTGAACAAGATGCGTATCAATACCAGTGGACTTCGAATCTCGAATTCGGAAATGGTTTGGTGGATCATAGCTCTCTGATGAGTTCTAACAATTAAGCCACCACAGCTCACTGCAATACTGGAGACGTTACGGGCAACGACAAGCAACGAGGAATTGGCCGTAGAAATGTTCAAGATTAAGGAATGGCATACTCTGTTCGGCAAGGTACATAATATACATAGTTTGATATTAATCAGTAGAAAAAATACACGGCCGGCATTTCAGACAGAGATGAATCGATGGGCGGAGATTTTGAATCGGTGTGACGACATTCTTCGGGAGGGATGCACTGTGGTTCACCATCGCTTGGCCGTCGACACCGACCCCGCCATTCGGTATCCTGTCTCATCCCTGTAGAGCCCTATTCTAATAACGGTTGTCGAGTAAAAAGAACACAGATACAGTTCTAGAAAGGCTTGTCTCGACGTTGCTTCCGGCCCATTTAGTAGTCACCGCAAACATTTCGCGCGTATTCAACAACGTGTCCGGGGTCACTCACGTCTCCAGCTGATTGTGAACATCTATCGAACTGTGATATTGCTTACAGAGACAACCGGACTCCTTTTTTTCCGCAATAATTAACAATATATTCTTGATATGGAAGACGATTTGGTTCAGGCAACGTGTGCTGGCTGCTATTCATTTCTCCGCCCTCATATTTGAGAACACCTCCTCTCGATCGTCGTACGCCAGCGTCGATGTATGTTTCATTCACTAGCGCACTATGATCCACTCTTTCAGAACCTTTTGCTTCTAATGGATTGTTCCCAAATGTCCGTCCTTATCAGCATTCTTCACTTCTTACAGGTTTGCACATTTGTGAACCAATAACAACGCGTGATGACGAGACTAATTTGTTCAATCAATTTCATTTTACGGAATTGCAGCTCATGAGCAAAAGGTCCCGTTTTCTTTCTTCTCGCCTTGACTCCGCGATTCGAATCAAGTTATCAGACAAGCTTGTCGCCATATCAGAGGCTAGTTTGCACATTTGATAAATATGTTCCATCTAATTCTGCACCGTAATGAAGACTAACGAGATTGGATATACATTTTTCAGTGTTGGGGAGGACGGCTGAGGCAAATGAAGTTGGAGGATTGTCTCAATCCTTCCTTGGAGTACTTCCCACTTTTCCCCTTGTCATTCACCACAGCGGCAGGAAACTACATCGAAATTCCGCATCCCGGTGTATGTTTTTTAACGTAGTAAGGCTAGATTGGGAACGTGAATTGCTCGATGTCCACAAATATTAAAAACTTTTGAAGGAAGACGTTCCCCCTTTGGAAGTACTAGAACAATATGGAAAGAACATGGATCTGAGTGATGCCGATCGAGCGTCCCTACTGGCGAGAGTGCGCCTCCTGTGCCACTTCGGCGAATATTCCCAGCGAGTGGACTCTATGATCGCCAGACTCATCGCCATATCTACACTCAGTTTTGCCCCCATTCCTCCCCCTTCTAATCTCTATGCAGTGTATTCCCGAGTAGACTACCGCGGGGGCGAAGATGCCATGCCTTCCCTCCCTCCACAGTTCATTGAAGAGACATGCGCCATTCTCAAAGAAGAGTCTTTCGGCGGACAATGTGCGCAACAAGTAAGACAACATCTCTTTTGGGTAATTGCTCTCGTGTTCAGATCGATAACGTGAAGGCTGAGGCTCTTCGTTGTCTCACAGCTATCATATCCAACGATGCGAAGATGCAAAGGTGCAGCATCAAACATTTTGACAACATTTTCTGTTACTTAAACCCTCAAATATAATTTAAGGTTCGCAACAATCGTGGAAGAGTTGGGGGCGACATCATACCATGGATTCCTCGCTTCCTTCACTCGCAAATGCGTCGAGGACCTCAAGGTTTCCATTTCTTTTCATTTCAGATTCGACATCATATTTATAATATTATGATGACAAGCATATGTTCAGAGTGAGAAGATCGGTTCGAAAGGTCATGCGTCAGTCTCTCTCTGTACGGCTCTCTTCTCGCTTCTGTATCACATGAGCAGCTACGAACAGCCTCGAGGTAGTCCTCTCCGCTCCCCCTTCCACCTCGCTAATCCAGGTGCCAACTCGCCTGGCTCTCTCATCACTGCTGGCATCACTCAAACAATGCTGTCGGTCATCGGATACCATAATATGCCATTGGATCTGATTGCCTTTGCAACTCGCTGCGTCAGGTAAGAAGTTTGTTGAGCGTAAATGAAGTAGAAGCTCAGAGTCATCGACATCGTCACTTCCCTTGATTTCTATGGATTCATCACTCACAAGGGAATGGAGATCTGCATCAATCGGCTCGTGGTTCGTTTGGCCTTTGGTCCTTGGTCCATTTGTTGCAGCACGAAGTGAACGAATGCAAGAAGGAGCAGTCCTATCTTCTTGACTTCTCTGGTGACGTGGAGGGACAAGCTCCTCCCGCTCGAGTCAAAGCTCCTCCAACCACTGTATACCACAGCCCTGACCCAAACGGTTTCACGCCCATTCAGGTGTTCTGCCATCATCAGCGAGCGGCGCTCATCAAGTCCCTCCTCAACTTCATCAAGAGAATCATCAACGAAAGAGAGTTCGTGGAGCAAGTGCGTCATTGTGAGTGCTTGTACATATAGAGTGGGGAGTCCAACGGCCGTTGCAGTGATGGACGGAGAACTGCCCTCGGCCCTTCTCCACATCTTCTCCAACATAGACTATTACTCTCCCTCCCTCTTCCACAACTCGATGATGGTCGTCCAGAACTTCGTGTACCAGGAGCCTGCCCAGCTGACTCTCCTGCAACAGAAGCACGTCCCCTACGCTGTTCTCGTGGCCATTCTCCGTAAGGAGGTGCGCTATCTATTTTGTCTCACTTCTCATCCTCTTCTTCCTAGATCCCACCTTCCCGAGAAATCATCTCCATGATGACGGGAGTCTTCAATGCCCTGTGTCTCAACGAACGTGGACTAGCTCAATTCAGACTGTTCTCGCCCTTTGAGGACATGTTCAATATCATCCTGTCCACCAAGTTCCTCCACGCAATGAAAAGGAAAAGGAACGATATGCGTACGTTATGGTTGAATAGCAGTATTCGAATTGTTGTTACAGTTGACAGTTCCTTCTCGATTGGGACATCGCTGGACGAGCTTCTGAGACAGCACAATTGTCTCCGTTCTCTCTGCGTCTCCGCCATTGCATCCGTAAGTCCTTTCGCACCTCGCGGCTCATTATGGACCTAATCTATTCCTCACTTTGATTTTTCCACCCAAACATTTGGAATCAATTATAGACGCTGAAGAAGTTGTTGGCTCTGGGTAACGATCAGCCTCCTCCAGGCACGAAGATCGTTATGTCGTTGCAGAAAAGCTTCAAGATCGAGGTATTCTGCAATTTATTCTCTGATCGTTCTGAAACGCTAATTCAAAGTCAAAGCAATATTTATTTATTTGTAGGCTGTGGAGCGAGCGGGAGTTGTGAATGGAGTGGAGAGGGAGGAGGGACCGGCCGAGCCACCGGCTTCCCCTGTTGAACAGCCTGATGAGGATGACTCGGAGGAGGAAGACGTGGAGGAAATGGACGAGGCATCGCAAGACGAACCCGTTCCCTCTACCATCGCCCTTGACTCATCGCCTCTACTCGAGCTAACGGCGCCCGGTGCAGACGGACTCAAACTACTTCCTCTCGGAGATTACCTCTGCATCCTTGGGAGACTTCTCGAAGTAAGCAGCAATATAAGCACAATGTTTTTTTCACTATTTCTCCGTGCTACTACTTCTTTGCCAACGTTGAAATAACTGATGGGGAAAAAAAGTGGCCATTGGAGGTGCTGATGACGACGTCGACGGGGGCTCCAGGCGAGATGCTGGAGCAGTTTCTGGACGCCGATTGTGTCGGACTTCTGCTCGCTTCTACTAGAATTCGAGCTCTGCGAACTGAATTGGCCTCCTCGCCCTTCCCTTCCTCCGTCTCCAACATTCTCAAGCACATCCTCGTATGTCGTTGCGCTTCCATATTACTCTGCTTCGCTTGCAGCAACACACTCAGCGAGAGAGTACGGTCCTTCAACTGATGAAGTGGGCCGAAGAGGCAGTTACACCCATGGCTGAACTGGCCAATCAGAAGGAAGGAAAGGTGTCCCTGATGGCTCATTTGGTCAGTCCCTTTCTCTCTCTCTCTTCACTTCACTTCCCGATGCAGCCGGTGGAGCAGGCGACGGCGTTGGTCACTGGGATAACGAACACGGTGATGTGTCTCTCGGCCCTGACTCGGGGAGCAACGGCCTCCCACCACCTGCGGGACGGCGACGTCCGAGCCAAGGTCGTTGCCATGTGGGCGGAGGACGGGGCTCAACTACACTGCACACTCCATCGGGTACGACCCTCCCCTCTACCAGAGCCGATGGCTCGCTTTAGGTGTATAGCGTTCTTGGATGGGAGCAAGCTGTCATCACTGCCATTAGCCACTCCCGAAAGGTGAGTAGAATCGGAAAAGAGTTGAGAGGGATCACCGCAGGTATCTGCCCAGACCCAAACAGAACCTGAGGAGGGACGAGAGAAGGCGACAGATCGAATGGAAGACGATGGCTCCGACTCTGTGACCACTTCGGTCGAACCAGCCGTGCAAGTGCAGGTGGAGAGTGTCGCTGTGAGAGATCCTCTTTCTACTCCGAATATAAGCCCCTTAGGTGGACGTTGTCAACAAGCCGAGCAGTGCTGCTTCTCTCGGCATTTCCGAAGAGGAATATAACTACTACTGCGTTAACAGGGATCTCGTCAAGCAGCACACGAAAGCCTACAAGTAAGCAGAGCGAACGACAGTGGATGGAAGGGGGGAAATGCAGGCAAGTGGCTGAATTGCTTTCGTACCTGTCCCGAGTGTGCGTGGGATCAAACCAGAGGTCGCGACGAGGCTACGACCCTTCTCCCTATGCCATGTCCAAACCCGCCCAGAAACTGGCAGAGGCCATGTTCTCCGAATATCAGAAGGATCTCAACTTCCGTCCCTCCACTGCATCTCATCACGTTTTGTAAGCTCATATTCGGTGTTGACGATAATGTTATTGGCTGCTCGCAGGTGCCACTTCCTCTCGGAACAACTCAGCCAACTGCTCAGCCTGATCATGGACGAGAAGAAGCAACAGTATCACCACCTTCTGCCCAAGTAACGCAACATTATATAGTTTTGAATTCAGAATTTGCAGATTCTACGGGAGCGGCTGTTACGATAGTGCCCTCGGCCTTCTCTCGGACTTCATTGTTCCCCTCCTCAAAGAGCATCCAGTTGAAGGTGAGTGGAGTAGCCGTAGTTGAGGCCACCCAGAGGTGAGCTTGAGATGTAATTTAATTGATAGGTGCGTTGGAGCGCCTGCTGTCGGAGTGGTGCCTGTTCGCGACAAGAATAGCGAATCGGCAGGGGCTGATGCAGTCCCGTTTCAAGATGATTGATAGCCAGGCCCGACAGTTCCCTCTCGAGAAGTACTACAGTGTGATGCAGAAGGTGAGATTGGAATGTCTTGGGGTCTGTAATGTCGTGTTACAGGACGTGTTCACGTCTCTGCAGTCGCTGTTGCCTGTGCTGGGAGGGGAGGGCGACGAGAGATCCCTCGGCCGAAACTCGCGTGCCCTCCACGTCATATTCACTCTCTTCGCTGAGGTACCACCAGTGCATAAAAGATAGGTGACGCTGGGGGTAGACCCCCCGCCGAAAACGGGCGAAATTGACGGAAAAAAACCCCCACCAAAACAAAATATTGTCATAAACCCAACGCCAAAGGCGAAAAAACGTGTTAAAACCCACCGCCGAAATTTTTACACGGTAACAACCCTTTTATGCACTGGGTACCACTCAACCATGAGTTAATGAGCAGAAGAGTGTGCAGGTAACGAATCGACTGGAGTACCTGAGGGAGTCGTCGAGTGGGGGAGGGAAAGCAGAGACTCCCGATGCCTCCGCGGTCGCTCGTCTCATCGATATGGGATTTGACTCTTCCTCTGCCACTAATGCTCTTCTCAACTACGGTTCCGTCAACGAGGCCATGGATGCTTTGCTCGCACGAGAAGTTGTGAGTCCATATATCTGTAGTCATTACCTATCCCTGCCTTGTTCAGGAGCCCCCGATTCCCCAACGAGTTCTCGAGGACATGGACCCCGAAGTGGCGCAGCAGCTCATGAACATCATCGGTAACCCCGTCGGAGAGGAGGAAAGAGGTTAGCTGAAATATTCTTTCGCGATCTATGTTTATGCAAAATTAATCGATGCTAATATTGAAATGTTTTCTTCGTTGTTTTTATATATACTTTCAGAGGATGCCGGGCATAGCGGCGAAGACGCGGCACAGCCAATGGTATAAGCAACCAACGAACACCATCCGATTCCTTTGCAGGAAAGCAGCATGGCCAGCAGTTCTCCTTCCACTTCCTCGTCCCCTGCCCAAAGTCTGCAGAACCGAGACACGAGTGTCGACGTGAGTGGGCGGCTGTTTGTGAGGGAAAGCAATATTTGAGTGGGATTGGGTGGTGGGCGAGACTACGACCAAGTGGATACCGCTGATGCTGAAGCAGATGGCCTCCTCGGTAGACTCAACTGCTGTCTACCACGCTGCCGACGTGGCCATGGCCATGGCCAAGCACGGCCCCAATGAATGGAGGATGAAGACTCTACTGGCGGGATACATGAGGGATGAGGTTAGCGCCATCATCCTTCCACCTTGATTTCTCTTCTCAGATCCTCAACAGAATTGACACCATGAAGACGAAGGCAACTGAAGAGACTGCTCGAGAACTGGCGGCATTCCTACATTTATCGTGCCTTATATTCGATACAATGGCCAAGGAATATTTGGAGGTATGGCAATTGAAGAAAGGGGGGAAGATGGCATTTGTAGGTGCTGAGTGAGGGGCCGAGTGCCGTCAGAGCCATCCTCGATGTGCTTCCGTTGTCGTTGGACAAGGACGACAACAGCTTCATCTCCCCCGTCCTCCTGTGGCTGCAATTGTTTGAGAAGGTCTCCAGCCCCGCCCCATCCATTCTTATCCCACTCATTATCAGAGCACTCGAGTTGTGCGTCGACTGGCGGCCTACGAAGGAGCCCCCACTCTACAGTGGAACATCCTCAGCCACGAGGGAGACAGATTCGGGTCCCTCAGCAGGCCCAAGTGGACTCCCCTCCCAGAGGAAAGCGGCAGTGTTCTCACCAAGGTTGGAGAGGAGGGGAGTAGAGGAAAGGGAACTCCTGCAGGCACTGCTCGGTGGGCGGAGGACGCAGACAGTCAGACACAACAGGAGAGAGTGGGTCGCTGATCTCATGGACATGCAACTGCGCATCGAGAATGGAGGGGAGAAGCTGCAGCTTTTCGCCGTTCTCCCCGAAGAACATTGTGCCTCCATCAAGATCGAGGAGTTCGTGGAGCAGGTTGGGCGAGATGGGGGATCACGCGGTGATCAATAAGTTGAGGAGCAGAAGGCAGTCTTCTCTGTGGAGGAGGAGGAGTCGCTGGTGGGAGTGGTGGTCTCCCTTCTAGCAGATGGACGAGTGGGAGGCCACGGGGCTCATTCCGCCCTCTCCCTCATCGCCCTTCTCACCCGCAGCCACGACACTGCATTCCGATTCGTGAAGGCAGGGGGAGTGGAGGCCCTCCTTCAGGTGCCCCTCCTCCACTCCCTCCCACGTCACAACTGCAGGCTCGTGGTCGTTCCTCCTCGAGTACTTCCCTTCTCCTCGCCCTCGTTCTTCGCCAGTGTGTGGAGGACGCGGCAGTGGTAGCCATGCTGATGGAGAAAGTCCTCCCCCCTCCGATATGCCGTCTCTATATTCCCCTTGCAGTCACTACGATCCCTTGCCAACAACGGTACTGGCCAATCGGCGGGTCTTCGCTACTACGCTCCCCCTGCTCCCTCTAAGGACTGGCAGATGATTTGTGCCCACTTCTCTCCCGCAGCCACCAGGTACTCACTCATCCCCTCCATCATTCACTACACCTCGTGACTAGATCTCCCGCCGCGTACTTCGCTGCCCTCTCCAAGTATCGGATGGATAAGAATGGCAACATGATTGGCCAGTCGAAAGAGAAGAAAGATACGGAGAAGGAGGAAGCGAATAGCCACATCGCACCATCTGCTCACATGCACACTGTGAGTGGGAAGGGGGAGTGGAGGGGAAGGAAGGGTCTGTAGGTGGTGTCTGCCCTGTTGCGAGAAGTGGTGGATGGTGAGTGGAAGAGCAACGACGGCCGTCTCTTCTCTCGTTCTTCCCTCCTCTACGTCCTCGCTGAACTAACTCGATCCTACCCTGTAAGTGTTTCTTGAGTCGTCACGTTTCCAAATCATTAGACTAGTCATTTTCATACCTCATTTGTTTGTAGGGAATCGCACTTCACGTCGCGGAGGAGAAAAATGGAGAGATGAGTTTGGTAGCTTCTCTGCTCGACAAGTACATGGATGCCACCATCGATAAGGTTGCCCGAGTCTTCGGGAAAGTGGGAAGGAGACGATTCAGGAGATGACGTCGGCCCTGACTGCCCTTCTGGCTGCCGTTGCTTCCTGCAACAACTCGCCCCGTGCACAGGAGGCGGTGGTCAACGACGTCCGCCAGTGCCTCCTCTCCCTCATCGCCTCCCCCACCACTGTCAAGATCCATCTCAAGGTTCCTCCTACCCCCCCCCCCCCCCCCGCAGGGGGGAGGGGGGGGGGGGGTGGGGGGGGGGGGGGGCCGGGAGGGGGCAGGGTGGGGCGGGAGGGCCAGGGAGGGGCGCGTGGACGGGTAGGGGGGGCTGGCCGC
>JACMIG010000894.1:0-10320 GCA_014805385.1 Levipalatum texanum
TCTCGAAACATATCACATATTTTTCGTTGTGTTTTGTAATGCACGAAAACACTTTTCATCCGCTACCATAACACAACACACACTTGTTTGGTTAAATAATCGATAGATTGACCCGTTTTTCGGCGAATTTTGCTGCTTAGGGGAGCTTTTTAGAAAATCTAAAATTAATTGTATGCGATAAGGCTATAGTGGCTCTACATCATCCATATTTTGAAAAATGGTCTCCACGACCTATGTGATGGCACGGTGAAATTGCAAAAAAAGTCATTTTCCGTTCTGGTGCAACGGAAATATCGATGCTTAGACCTCCGAAATCGGAAATTTCGTTCACTTAGCCGTGATCGCGAGAACTTCAGCTACAAAATGCTTTTTTCCCGTCCAGATTCGACCTTTCTATCGCAAGATATGAGGAGACGAAAAAGTGTCTCAATACTTTTGTGCGATACTGTAACTTCATTCTATATCAGAGATCCAGACCATTTCTGGCTGCATTGATCAGCACCTTCTAAATACAGGCAGTGATTACGCCTTTTCACTTACACCAGAAATCCACGTGTGAAAGAGCCTTTTTGACTTTTTTGTCTTGATCTCCGAGACTAAAAGCGTGTTTTGATTTCTAGACGTTTCTTCTACATGCTGATTACAAATTCTTTTCTATGGACTCGGGGGTGAATCATCTGAAGTGAAGGAGGAAGTTGAAAATTAGACTTTCTTCTATAGGACATTGCGACTTCCTCGTTCAGAATTACGAACACATGTCCTTGGATGCTATAATACGGATAAATTGCACATATTCTGAACAGTCTCTGCAGTTCGTCAACTGGGCGCAGGTCGGCAACAATCTCTTTGTCGTCCTCGTCTCGGCCGTTCTCTATGTGGGACTCGTCCTCGTCGTCCACCGAAAGAGCCAGGTCCTTCGTTGTTTCATTGTCATAGCATTTTCCAATATCCTCAATGCCCGATATTTCCCCTTATTGTTAGCGTTCCAAAGGGTCTTTGCATTTCACAAGCCATGGTTGGCTACATCTGGACTTATTCAGCCCTTCCCCGATCTAAATCGAAATCTCATTCCTACAGGGAACAACGACGGGCACACAACTCTCTTCTCGAACTGCTAATCAATTTGGGAACAACAAAGGGGTAATAATACATTGTTATGATGCTCGCAATCGCATGAGATACACGTGATTTACTCGCAAGACCGAAATTACCCATCTGTCCATTCAAACGCTCCTATTAGGAAGGTTTTGGAGTCGACTGAAGATCGGAAACAAGCCAGGATGTCCAAAGAATCAAAAGTAATTTGAATAGGATACAGAGGGATGTTACAGGTGTACGTCCAGATCCTTCTGGTTTCTTCCGTGAATGTCACGACATCTGTTCTCTACGTCGTGATGAACTTCATTCCTTGCCCGCAGTGGTTGAACCTCGTCAGCCAAGTGGCGTGGATGTTCCAGCATGGTGAGTAGTAAATCCACAGAACCGCTTCAACATTATTGTATCTGCATTCCTCTCGAATTCCACAGTAGAGCGTGTTTTGTATGTCCGATTAGAAGAATTGACGGCGATCATAATGTATTCGGTTGCGTTCGCGAAAACGACTAGTTGACTGAATGTGGAGTCGGACAATAGATGAATTTCCAGGCTGCCCTTCTTACATCTACCTCACGCTAAACCAATCCCTCCGTCGAGCTGCCCTTCGTATGATCTCCAAAAGGAATTGCTCAACAACATCGTCCATCACTTCTTCCCAATCCCCTATGATAATCCGTGCCAGTCCCGCTGTTGCAGAGAGTGCGATTTAGTTAATTATGAGCATAATCCGCTCCGAAAGCACGGTGTAGCTTCACGGACACAGTCTGATTTCATGTTTCTTGACATGCTTCTTGAGAAATTTATTGTTTCTAACAATATGAAAGTTTCCTTGTGATAGTATCTATTACCTTAATAATCGCAGTGTTTATGGGCTTGTTACAAATGTGATGTCACCGGTTTAATTACCCAAGTTTGAGTTGCACCAGTCGGAGTCGGCGCCTCGAAACAGTACTGTGTCCGACTGGTTTATCATAGTTTCGATATGTATTGAATGTATGCTATCGGTTTCAGTGGAACCTTGTGACTGACAGAGACCTAAGACTACTTCATGCACACGCTGCTGGTCCTAAGGTGTTCGTTACCTTCCATTCTAACAGCTACTGAATAAAGGGATGTAACGAGTTCAAATGCAGAGCCAGGCACATGGTGGCACTGGTATAAAAGGCAATCTCAACAGCACCTATCCTGGTTCGGTAGTCCTCGGAGTTCTGAACGTGTTCTCGTGGTTGCTAAATAGCTCGGCGCGCTGTAATTGCATCGTGACTTGGATTCTGGCCCGGCGACGACAGAGTTCAGCCAGTCTGATTGCAGGTTTCGCCTATACTCCTCCATTTTTACTCCCTCTAATCTACTCGTCAGTCGTGCCATCCCATGTACCTGTCGCTCGTCCCGCTCGGGGACATCCAATCGCTATCGGAGTACAACTGCAGGTATGATCTAATATCTAATACACATCAAATTCCATTGAGAGCATCATCCAGATGGGCAAACGTAGGGTTTTCTTCTCTTCTTCATATCTCAAATTGTCTAGAAGAGTATTGTCGGCTGAATTAACCACAAGGAATGTACGCTCATCGCCCTACGATTACTCTCTACACAGTTCTCTCGTATCTGTAACCGCTGGAAAGTTATAGAAACGAGAGAACTGTGAGAGAGATCGTAGGACAGAGATCGTACATTCCTTATGGTGAATTCAGCAGACAATATTCCATGAAAGTATTCAGTTTCTGTACAAGAGCGTGTGCAATTTCAGCAGTGTCGCCTCACCTGGTCATCCTTACTGGGAGACACGAGGGGACCCCAAGATTTCCTTTGGTATCTTCTGCATTGTCTTTGGACTTGTCAGTGAAGGCGGCTACTTCTTCATGCTCACTGCCATCGTTCATCTCCTGGAGGTTTCCAGTTATAAGGTACAGAAGTCGTACTTCTCGCGGAGTGTGGAAGCGTTTTGATATCAATTCATCCCTCTATAATTGGAATGGCACTTTTCAAATTCTATCAAAACTTTCAAATCAGATGCTTTTCTTTCTCGGAGTTCTGGACACGGCAGCACTCATCTTCATTTCGATCTACACTGGTGTCCAGGTGGATTGGCAAATTTATCCATGAAAAAAGAGTTACAGCTCATCCTGGGCGATGTTTTCTGCATGAACCCAGATCTCAACTATATCATCGGCGCCGTTAACCTTGGTAGAACTCAGTATCATCTTCACATCACCCTAACTATTTCAGGGCTCTACAGCGCAGCCTCGTGCTGCTGTCTCTTCCTTGTCATCAATAGACTCCTCGTTATGTTTCGGAAATGGAGTGCAATATTTAAGGCATGTTATTCGTTGTTCAAAAACGAGCTATACTTGCATTAGAGTTCCATCTGCCAGAGATTACTCGTAAATACAATGAGTTCTCTATTCTACCTCACGACAGAGCGTAACGGTAACATTGTAGGGGTACCGTACCTGGCTTCTCCTTCTCATCCCTTCCCTATATGGAGTGTACTTCGCTCTCTTCACTCCCGCCCTACTCTTCAACTCCAAGAACTACAGCTGGGTCACGAATCCGTTCATTGTGAAAGATGACGCAGAACTAGTGGGAGTTACACAACGCTCAGAACTCAAAGAGGATTTCAGTACATCAACTGGGCGCAAGTCGGAAACAATTTCTTCGTGGTCTTTGTCACTGGCGTGCTGTACGTCATCTTGGCCATTGTTCTGCATTACAAGACGTCGGTGAGTTGTCGACCTTTTTATTATGTTTCAAGTACTCTGATGAGTCAAAACAGTCCATACGACCATTCAAACCACTACTGCTTTGGCCTCGTTAGTGTCTGACTCTGAGTCAGTCAGATGGTAGCACAGCTTTGAACGAGCACTTTGCCCTCGCTGCGTTGCGACTCAATGCACTTTTGGCTTCGAAGGGAGCAGAAAAACGGGCAATCAGAGTTGTCTCACGCTTCTCGCGCTTGACTTGGACTTTTGAACCTATCCAAAGGCAACCATTAGAAAGAATCGAACCGTGAAAGGTTGCAACGGTCAAACGAAGATAAAGATCACATCGCGATGCTTCGCAAGATGTGAATGGAAGCGGAAATCTTGTGAGCTCTCCATTGAAAAATGGGTGTCACATTGGCAGACTTTAAAGAGACAGTGCAAAAGTCTTGAGCCTTGGTGTGAACTTAAGAAGGCTGACACATGTCGTTTGTAGGCTGTAACGTCGCCAATTTCGAGCAAGCAGTCATCACGCAATAGCGATGTGTACTTGCAGGTACGAACTTAGCTGAATGGATTTGACCGAAGTAAATTAAGATGATGCTGATATCCTCGATGAACCTGGCATCCTCCGTGTTGTTCACAATCATGAACTTCATCGTAGTCCCGGACTGGCTCAACATCCTCGGGCAGCTTCTGTGGATGTTCCAGAACGGTGGGTTATTTGAAATAGCAGGACAAAACGGGTTTGGCCGCAACTGCATTTCCCATCAGAGACAACTTAAAATTTGATTATCGCGCTCCTGAATTTGAAAGTGACCTGAATCGCGTAAGAACACAATTACAGGCTGTCCACCCTTTGTTTATCTCGCGCTCAACGCGACCATGCGGAATTCCGCCAAGGGGATCGTTATCAAGCGCTTCTTCGGAGGCCGCAAAAGGAGCAGCGTTTCCCCCGTGACGCCATTCTCATGAATTCCTTCTTTCGAAATACAATACTTCTTCGCATCGATTCGTCTTTATCGAATACCAGTTAATAGCAAAAAGACCTCGAAGTAAACGAAAACCATGTTGAAAAAGTCATCGGTGATTGGAAGCGGGAACTATTGTCGGCGGAATTAGCCATACGGAATGTACGCTCCTCGCCCTACGATCTCTCTCCACAGTTTTCCCGTTTCTCTGACTTGTTTGATGGTGAGTTTTCCCGTTTCTCTGACTTGTCAGATCACAGTTTTCCCGTTTCTCTGACTTGTCAGACCACAGTTTTCCCGTTTCTCTGACTTGTCAGATCTCCTTCAGCTGGACCGCGTAGAGCCCGGGGCTACCGCATGCTGCCTTCTGCTTCGCCATCGCTACAGCTCGCATCTGCAGATAGGTCGAAGTTTCAAATCGATCTCAATTCGTGTTTTTTCTCTATGATGTTGGAAAAGGTTGTCTGTCCGATTATGGATTATTGAAAATTCAGGGAAGAAATGCATTGGCGATTTGGATTTTTTCACGAGCGCTTCAATCAACGGAAGTGATGTTTTGGGGGCGCCAAAGCTTTTCCTTTTCGCGTTCCGTTTACACCCTAGGCTGCGCCATCTTTGTGTACTATTTGAGAGCGCACACACTCTAGTGAAGTGTGAGCACGTGACAAGTACAACAGAACTAAGATGTATACAAAAGCTCACCTCGATCAGCTCCAAGACTGCCTTCAAGCGGTCCTCACCGTCAGCATCGCCCTGAAGAATATTCATCATTATCTGATGATGAAAAGTAGTTCGCGATTACAATTATTTCCAAGATCTTTACAGTCTGAACACCCCCCAATCCTCCAACGTACCGGCGTCGGTGGAGGGCTTCGGAGAGGGAAGACGAACTGAAGGTGCTGCAAACAGTCGATAACATCAGGAAATACCTATCAAATTTTAGAGGAGCCAATATTTCGGAGGGATAAACCGGTCGGAGCGAAATAATCAAAATAATCGGTTCAGAGATGCTACCTTGAGGATATTCTCAGCCTCTTCGATTCTCTCCCGCTCTTCGTTCATTCTCTCCTCTTCTTCTTTCCTTCTCTCCAACTCTTGTTTCATTCTCTCCCGTTCTTCTTCTTTCCTTCTCTCCTCTTCTTCTTTTCTCTGAAATTTGGTTTTTCATATCGGTAGTTTCGTGTAGATGATCACGGAATTATTGTAGAGAACCCGAAGCGTTCGAATACCCACAATCGGGCATGACCCATGACGGAGTGCGCGCGCTTTTGATCTTTCTCCTCGAGCCCCTTTCATGGTATGTACATAAGTTGAATCACACTGGTCATAAAACGGAGAAGGTGGGTTGTCTGGGCGTGGGAATTAAACCTCTTCGTTTTTTCCAATAATACTCTCCGTTTTGTATGCACCGCATACCTTGGCCTCGGCATCGAGCACTTTCTGCCTCTTGGCGATGAGTCCTTGGATGTACTTCGAAGACCGGTCCTGCTGCAATGATTTTCGATTATTATGGCAGTTCTAAACCCTTCTAATCCGTACTAACTATTCTCTCTCCATTGAAAGTGGTGTTCTCTCGTCGTCTGCTCTCTGGAGAGCAGACGACGAGAGAGGAATGCTTTGGAACTACCACAATAGCTTTCAATTCCATTTACTCCCTAAATCTTGGAAAAAGAAAGTAATGAACCCCGCGTACATTGCGTAAATCATTCATCTCCTTCTTCATCCGCTCCTTCATCCGAAGCATCCGCATAAACGCCTCGTGCTTCATGTTCTGAAACAATCGCACTCGTTATTGATTCGGCGTACAAATGATGCTCGTTATTGTCGGCGGAATTAACCATACGGAATTCGTTTCTCGGACCTTTCTGGAGGTTAGGGAAACGAGAGAACTGTGTAGAGAGATCTTAGGGCGATGAGCGTACATTCCGAATGGTTAATTCCGCCGACAATACATATGGAATTTGTCGTTATGCAAAGATGTGCTAACTTTCTCGTAGATGAACTGGGCCTCGAATTCGTCGATGTCGACTGATCCGGCCTCCGATCCCACCGGGCTGCCCTCAAATTGGTTTTCGAGTGCAAGTCAAATTCAGTTGAGATTACGTCAGGACATTTCAAATTTTTCAGTATTTTGTGCAGGCCAGTCGCCTGCGATCTTTGTTGTCGAAAATAGTAACGATCACAGTCGTAGGCAAGCGAAAACTTACTTGAAAGTTCCTGGCGAGCTGTTCGCTATATAACGACCACGGGTCCCTCTGCAAATGCCTTTCCATTAGAGTTCAATAAATAATTGTTGTTCTTAATTTTCGCTGCGAGAAACAGGGATATTACCTCGCGAAGCTCCTTCATTTCCTGAATTCGCCGATGCGCCTGAAGGAACTGCTCTATGACAGCATCGTCGTTCCACGGATCCGGATAGGGCTGGGGACTTTCCTTCTTCTTCCTCATCTTAATGTGCGAATGAAAGAATACAAAACAAAACGCACACAAATCGGTCATGAATCACGAGCAAATTACCTCCTCTTCGGCCTCCTCTTCGGAAGCTTCACTGTCCACGGGGTCGTCCACTGAGATCCCGCACGGATCCGGAGACTGTGGACTGTCCTGCAAATAAATATATAAAGACGGCCATCGGATATTCTATGTTTGAGATTTTCATCTAAAAGAAAGTGGGGAACTGTTAAGAATTGCGGATATTCGAAATATTTGAGAATTTGCACAATATTTTGCGAACCAATATTTGCATTTTATATTTCCCGTAAAGTTATCTCCCGATTTTAATATTCGTGCTCAAAAATAATTAAACCAACTCACGTCCTCCATGTACTCCTCTGGGTAATCGAGAGGCTTAGGGCTCAGGGAGAATTCCTGAAAGCTTTTCGTTTGTCGTGAATGCAACAATAAAATAGATCCTGAGATTTAATTCGGATACGAGTTCAGCGCGCGATTTTCTCGTCAAAATCTGGTCAATTGTGTTAATAATATTCCACAAATTTAGCTATCAAGAAAGCTTTAAAACCGACCATATACATGCATTCCGGGTAGTCATTCATTGAGGCGGCTTCCGTTCACTGTCCTGAAATGCGCAAGTTCCAAAGGAAATGGCATAAAATGCGGCGACATTGGCGAATTATTGCGGTGAGAATAGGAACGATTTGATGACAGAAACACGGAAGGATAGCTGAGGCCGAGGGTTGGGTGCAATGCACGGGATGAGTCAAGACGGCAGAGAGAAAGAGGGCAGCGAGGGAGGGGGGAAAGCAACTGATCGATCGCTGCGGCCCGGCTAGCCGGCGTCTCGAGCTCAAGCCATAAGTCAGCTGTCGCACACCCGCCGCTCCGATTACGACCTAGTGTATTGGCAAGGCGATATTACTCGTGTAATTGCGGACTATGGAAAACTACTAGTTGCACGATCCTAAACTGAAAACGCGAATGACTTTTCAGCGGACAGATTCGAAGCCAAATCGCGGATTCAATCGGCCGAAAAAACAAATCGGAAATGTCCAATAAAAAGCAGCCCAATTCTTCGGTAATTTGCAGCGCGATAGTATGAGAGCATATCGATGAGAATGAATTTGGTTTTGCGCGAATGCGAGAGAAGTGAGGAGAGACTAATGTGAAGCTGATGGAGGAGAGAGGGGCGAGGGGCGTATTGCCGGGGAGGGGGGAGGGCTTCGACACTGACCCCTCTCCCTCTCCCCTTGATGGATAAGGGGCGCGTTTAGGGGAGGGGCGCGAGAGCCCGAGAGCTGCCAGGGGACCTCTTTGGCCGCCAGAAGAGATGACCAGAGGGAAGAACAGAGAGGGGGGCGGAGGATAAACCAGTCTCTTAGCACCTCCAGGGATAAGAGTCTCCCCCATTCCCCCTCCGCCCCCCTCTGCTCCGACCTCTGCCCCCAGTTCGTAACTGCTAAAGAGGACTGCATGCTTGCATTCTCGCCGCGCGATTTTCCGTCGAAGAGACCTCCAAAGGGAGCAGAGCATTGGTAGGAGAAGATGAGGGCGAAAGGACGTGGATACCGGGAGAGAAGGGACTGGAAGCACAAGTTTCCCCAAATGAAGCGGGGAGTGTCCGAGAACAGTCAGGGGTCCAGGTTAACCGCCCCATGCAGTGGTCAGAGGAAGGAACAGAGGGGGCGGAGGGGGAGGCAGTCTCTTAACGCCCGCGATAATAATTCGAAGAGACCTCGTAAAAGGAGCCGAGCATTGGTAGGAGAAGCTGAGGGTGCAAGGAGGTGGTTAGGGGGAAGAGAAGGGACTTGAACCACAAGCTCCCAAGATGAAGCTGTGTCATTTGGCGCTGGGACTATTCGAGGCGCATATTGGGTTGCTCGAACTCCGCAGCAAATTGGAGGCTATGAACACGAATCCAGTGTAGTTGTTCTTCAAGTGAGGAAGCATGCGTGGTGGTTGTTAAAATGATGGGAATAAATCGAACCCCCTGCTGATCCAAGGTGTCTTTTTCCTTCTTCCCGTGGTATCTTTCCAAATCCAGCATCATCCCCAGACTCTGTTTTCCGCGAATCAATTGTAAAGAGAAGGTAGGCTTCGAAAATGGCCGTGCAATTTTGTGAAAGCATTTCATAAATATTGAGTAGTATTTCAACAGGGAGAAGGTGGAATAGGATGATCTACAAATGCACGAGTGAGGAAAGGGGATCTATTGCTCTTAGACTGGGCTGCCCCCCTCCCGCACTCTCACTATGTATATGGGGGCGCTGTTGGGGGTGAGTGTTCGCGTCCAGCCAGAGGATCACTTTATCGGCCATAAAACGAAGCCAGAGGGAAGAGCAGAGGGGACGAGGGATGACAGTGTCTTAACACTTCCAATCCTTTGTGCCGTCCTCAATAGTCTTTCGATGTCTGTCCCCTTCAAAGGAACGAAACTTCGGCAGAGGAAGATATGAGGTGTGTGGATGGAGGAGAAGGGACTGGAAGAACCCATAGGGGCAAACAGATCACTTGTGTGAAGGAAGGCACATACTGGGATGTTCGCTGGTCGCAATAGCGTTCAAGAAACACGAATAGTCTGTAGTTGTCCTCCATGTGAAGAAGTATACGCGGATGTCGTTCAAATGTTCGGAATATGCCTTTGTGAGGGTAGGTGACCAAGAGTCAGTAATATGGGGGGGAGACGTGAACTGGTGGAGGGAAGGGGGGCATGGGAGCTTGGATGAGAGGTTACCGATAGCTCAGGGCCCTATAATTATGGTCACCCTGAAGCTGCCCTCTTTCTGGCCTCTCATTAGCACTACCATCGGAACACCAGGAGGAAGAAGGAGGGGATAAAGCAGGCCTGTCCCTAACTCCCTTCGTTGTGGTTCTTCAGTTCGCCGTGGCCCCCATTTGTAGTATTTACCAGTCACAAAATAAGGCCAGATAGAAGAACAGAGAAGCAGAAGGGGAACGCAGTCTCTGGGGCACCCTCATTCTTTTGCGCCATCCGCACGATTTTCTCCCAGATCCCTTCAGGGTAGCCAAGCATGGCTGGAGAAAATGGGGGGGGGGGGGGCATATGTAGGCGATGGAAATGTTAGTGTTGGTGA
>JACMIG010000894.1:10341-25178 GCA_014805385.1 Levipalatum texanum
CCCCCCCCCCCCCCCCCCCCCCCCCCCCCCCCCCCCCCCCGCCCCCCCCCCCCCCGCCGCCTCCCCGGGGGGGGGGGGGCGAAATTGATGCGAATCGAAGATGAAGGATCTGGAAGTACAACTCGCAAAGAAGAAGCTATGTATTTGGGAGAAAATTTCGTCATCTCTGTGGCACCTATCGCTCTGTCAGGGGCAGCATCTCCACAGGCTCAGTAATGCCAGTGTCCTGTTTTCTCATCGCAAGCAGCTTTGGAAAGGGCGAGTGTTCGAGACCTGCCGGTGGGCTACGACTGGGGGATGAACGAAGCACTCTCTCTCTCTCGGATTTTGGATTAAAAAGATTGTGGTCCATCCCCTTCTTCTTCGCCATTCCCGTGTCTCCTCGACCAGGGCCAGTATCTACCCCCCATATTTCTAATATCAGCGAATGATTTGCCTCGTGGGGAAGAGTTTGGGCCTTCTGCCCAGGGGGCATATCAGACTGGACCGACCCCTTCGCACTTTCGATGGATAAGAGGGGCAGTATTGGAGACAAATATACGAGCACAGTCAAGGGGTCCTCTTTAACCGCCCCAAACTGTATCCAGAGGAGGAATAGCGGGGGGAGGCAGTCTCTTAATACCCTTACGAGACTGTCTTCTTGAGATCCTCAGACCAGGTGCTTATTTGAGACGACGTCATGAAGGGGGAGACGACAACCATAGGAAATGGAAGCGGTCCACGGTCCCTATTTCCCGCTCATCGAGGAAGCTTTATGTAGTCGGGAGGATGGAAACAAGGGTAGCGAGTATGGGAAGGAGACTGAAATTGGGGTGGTGATAATGAGGGGAGGGAGATATTGACTGAGTGGGGGCGAACTCTCGTCGCTATGTTTGCCTCGGAAATCAGCGTGTCTTGCTCCCTCTGATATCGAGAATATAGCGAGCGCCCAGGAGGGGGCGTTCGATATTGCACATGCCACTGAGGACAATTCGCGGTCACATTCATTCTGTCACCGTTTTTCGCGAATGCGCTTTTGCGCGCACAATCTTGGTCTAAATTTATCGAGTTAATAAATATCAACATGAAGTTTGAAATGCCGGGAAATTTGAAAATGGATGAAAGAGCGATCAAAACATCAGAACATGCGAATAATATGAGGTGGGGAAGCGTAGGGATAAGCTATGCGGGGAGAGATGAAAACAGTCGTTGAAGTCGGTTCAGTTACAATGGGTAGAACGAATAATTGAATGATGACGTTGAAGAAGATGTTATGAACGAAAGACTACTCCATATCAGGGCGGCTCCTAAAATGGTCTGGATTTTGTTTTCGAATTTTTAAAAGCAGTATTCGAAAACTCACCGACTCCAGGGCGAGGTGGTTGGAGGGGCGCGGAAGAATTGCTGGATGAGGGGCCAAACTCATCCCCGTCACCAGGGGCATAAGGGATGTCCCAGAGCCTCTGACGACGAGTGAGGGGTGCACGAGCTGTCTGTTTTAACATTCCGATCGAAATTTGGAACAGCCTCTGAGCCACCATAATAAGAAATCATCACTAAGCGATGCATGAGGCGAGTTCAGAGAATATGTTGTCTCGCTGGTGTGAAAGAGTCAACATCTCTTTTCGGTTCTTATGTGTCTAATCCGTTTTATCCTAACCTTGCGTTTCTTAGGAGGGACATCTTTCGAGACCTGAGCGCGATTGGATGGTGGAGCGGTGAGGGAGACGCGCTTTCTCTCCATCTGTTCAAAATTGGACTAGAGTTGATCGCATGGCACCAAAGAAATTCGAACTTGTCGATAGGGTAGTAAAAGTTCCGCTTCTAATATCTCACACATATCACACTGTTCTCAATCTTATTTTGAACCTTGCAGGTCTGTAGAATTGCGTCTTGCTGGAGCGGTGCACCAATGGAGCAGTGAGCAGTGGCGGAGTCGCGTGATGTCAGAGCATCAGTCTGCTTGACGTTGGAGTGACCGTTGCTTGCCTGGAGGGGGACTGAGAAGACGGGGGAGAAGATGGGAGCAACAGGGGATGCATCGTCCTAAGTACCCTTGATTAGGTTAATGCTCATAAGCATCATCGTGTCCGTCGTCTCTTCATCTGAGGATTCAGTCGAGTCGTCGCTTTCCTGATCACGAGGAGGAAC
Source organism: Levipalatum texanum (assembly GCA_014805385.1). Lineage (NCBI taxonomy): Eukaryota > Metazoa > Nematoda > Chromadorea > Rhabditida > Diplogasteridae > Levipalatum > Levipalatum texanum. The sequence continues at coordinate 12,472 of JACMIG010000894.1, forward strand.
TTCAGGAGAAAGCACGGGCATCGAGCTGGTGCGCAGGGAGCGAGGTGAATTCGCGAGCTGCAGATCACAGATTATCGGGAATCCAAACCGACTACTTCTCACGCCCGGAGAATAGAGTTACGGAGAGTATGATGTACACATGCTAATAACAACAATTTCAAAGGGTTGCTCGAAACGATATGCAGAACAGGAGTCACCATTCCAAACGGAATAGTTCATGTGAAAGGATTTACATAGAAGTTATGAAAACATTTATGTAAACGTTATAAAGCAAAATTGCTTACCTTGCGGATGACGTCACGGTATCTCCTTAATTCGTGCCTTTCTGTCAGCTCGGCGGCCCGAAAGGATATTTGAAAAAGCTCCCGATTCTGCATCACACGATCACTGGAGAAACACAAGACTTTTACGTCCTGGATTGTCTCCATTCTTCTGACGGCCCATTCATCGACAAGCCTGCCATCACGATTTCGATTTGACTGGCGAATTTCTTGGAGCTGCAGAAAATTTCATTTGTGTTCTATATTGTACCGATCCGCGTCCAGACCCCCCAAGAAGTTTTACAACTTTATGCCTGATATCCGCGTCCCAAGACCTTCCTATATCATATAGGCTATATGATCATTCCATTGCAACAATTTCGCCTCAATAACTAAAACAAGGAAGGAGTTTTACCTACACTTTTCTATCTCTGATAGAAGCTGTGGCTAAGACTCTTGAAAAATTGTCTTTCCTTGATTTCTTATGGGTGCCGAGATATTTTTAAGGCGGCAGTGTTGTAAGAGGGACGAAAATTGAAAAGCCTTGGAACGCATACAAAAATAATACATCTCTAATATTTTCAGGCTGAGCGCTGATTTGACATTCGTTTTCATCACGTGTAGTTATGCTGAGAAATGTTGGCTAACGCGTTTCGATCATGCAACTGATAGATAAAATTACGCTCGTTACCCGTAGCGTCGGTGTTTCGGAAAACACTTTTGGCACCTTCGCGGTTCCCGAATATGGTTTTACTGATGGACATATGTATAATAGGAAAGATACGTCTACCTGTTTTGTGCACATGTCGATTTGATTCTGGATGAAGTCCATTCGATCTTTTGACCCGGAAAGCAGGTCAATAACGTCGCCCCTCTTCTGTAATGGAATTTCAATCTTACGAAAACATTCTGACCGAAATTCACCAGTTGTATGAAGTGGTGGAGATTCCCCTCCCCTCTGAATAAAGGAGAAGGACAAAATGTTGCCCCGGGGTGGGGATGTATCTGTCTGCTCCCTTTATTCAGGGGAATCAACACCACTCCCTTCGTCGTTACCAGCAATAATTTTTTCACAATGGCGAGTGACAGTTCACGTTGCTGTTTCTTCCACGTCTGAAACAAGAGTTTATTTGATAATTTATTTTGCATGAAACCCCTATTCGAAAGAAAACGTTTTAGGGAGTGACGGACTTTTACTTCCATAAAGAAGGGACTTTCACTGCGATCAGGACTGACCTCCTTTTCTTCTCTCGTCATGAGAATCGATTCATTGGGCTGCGGGAGTTGGAACGCAGCCAGCTTAATAGCAAGATGTACCATAATAATAGAGAAATTATTTTCACTTCAGAGAAGATTTTCAACTTCTTCTTTTTGACATCGAGGTTGGAAATCTGTCTGCTCCTCTCGACATCCCATCGCTGTAAAAATATACATATTTATGCTATTGCATAAAACAACCACCATAAAACAACCACTCACAAAAATAGAAAAGCATGCTAAACGTTTCTTGCGATTAGTATTCCAAATAAAACGCGATTTCACCTTGAGGAGTGCTTCCACCTTCCGTAATCGACGAGGATTGTCTTCCCATATCTAAAAACTTTGCTTATCCAATGCACATGAAAACGGCTCTTTTGTGAACTTCGAAAGTAACCTTTATTTTCCTTTCAGAGGAAGATAAATGTAAAACTACTGTATGTGAACCCTTGGCCGCTCGAAAGTTAGATAAATAATACCTTGCGGATGGTGTGGTAACCCCCACAAGAAGATCACTTTACTTTTACCTGTTAGAAGGCATCTCGCAGAGCATAACTTTTGCGAAATATATACAATTTTCGTTTTTAGGAATAATGTCACCTCGGGAGGAGTCGGCCTGTTCTCGAGAATTTTAATGACATTCTTCCAATAATTCTTGTCCTGAACACATAGAGATAAAGATGGAAATTCTTATTATGTAATGAAATTTCAAACTAACCGCGACGTCTTCTTTCCATGGTCGTTTGCGATCCATAGTCGCTTGGTTACAGGGCACGTTGAACCTGTGGGATTATTGCGTTTGTAAGTGCAGATGAAATCAAATTGAAGCAGAGGCAACACAATAAAGATGTCATATAAGGAAAGGGGAAACGAAAAAACGAGGATGTGGAGGGATGTGGGTCTCGATAGGGACGTGAGCTCAGTGTCGTCGATTCGAGGAAGGATTAGAAAGTAATTGGGCAGTTTTTAAAGTATCTCATAATGCTCGCTATCCTTCCATCGAATTTGGGTTCCCCTCTCCTTGAAACAGGACAGAAACAATACATAGAGCGCTTTGTTGAGAGAGACGACAATTAAAAAGGTCCCACAACCACTAATTTAGCAGCCTATTTTCAAAACATATTCAATATCAAGAGAAGGATTGTCTGCACATCTGGCGTCCGGGGAGTAGCTTTGATGCGTACGAGTTCTCGGACCCGAGTCGTAGAATGAAAGAGAGATTAGAGCTCGTCCCTTCTACTCCCTCTCCCCATCAGTGACGCTACAGGAAGTCCGGTTACCAAGGTGAAAATGTTGAAGAAAAATCGAAAAGGAGGGTGTTTCCCTCCATTCTTCCCTCTATATACATATCACCCTCCAAAAAACAACATTCGCTTGAATCTCGGATATTATTCAAGGCAAGCAGAATGGATAGAAGGAAGTGGAGGCAATATGGGAAGGAGTCTGGAAGAGATTTTCGCTAGATACGTGCAATCGTGATAAAGGCAGAGAATGGGGAAAATTAGAGGATTCACGGGTTAGCATCTATCCCTCCTCGGGAAAGCTTTGGAAAGTGCGAGGAGTGCAGATGCAAGGTTGTTTACAGTTGTTTGTTCGCCGGATAATTGGCCCTAAGATGGTGGATGCAGGCATCGCCAGCAAAATAGACGCGAAAAGCATTGATGTTAAAAACGCACTAGGAATGAGCGGACTAGGCAATATGTGAATATGGGATTCTAACCGAGCTCGGGATAAGCGGGTAGCAACTACTACTCTTCCCCTCCACGGAGAGCACACCTCCCGAGAGTGTCGATGGACGAGGATAAGAGAGAGCATGAAGGTAAACTGGGCAGTCCAACGCCCTCGCTCTGTCAGCAACCGGAAAGTAGGAAGGGTAGAGAGTGTCCTTTCGTTTATCGCAAATACACAGAATGTCTAGTTTATTTATTTATTTGCAAATCCAATACAATTAGACAAGTGCGAACTCTATTTCATCAGAACGGTTGTCATATCATCACAAAAATATAACGTTTAATGTACTGAACAAGTTCAAGTTAAAAACATTTTTCTGAAATAATGTTCCTTAAAAGCAAAAGATATTCATGTGGCATATAGAGTTTTATACAATTCCAACACGTCTACAGCTACTAATGACTCCAGACTTGAAAAGAAGCGTTGGAGGACTTTGGTGCCATGGAGCTACTCGATTTTGACTGCTCCGTCGTGAAGTGTCTACAAAATAATAGGAATTGCTATGTTTTCCCTTGCGCTCAATGAATGAGTCTTCCTAACAAAACGATTTTGGCAGTAGTTATTCTTGCATATGCCTGGGGTTGTCTATAACACTAACTTTCATCCATGACGGCTTGCTGGGAGAGGCGGAAGAGGTGTTGGAGGACGGGCCTGCTTCGTCTACGTGCTCTGGATAGCTTTCTTCCTAAAACCTTGAAACCTTGACCGACACCACTGAATGGGCCATGTGAATACGAAATTGCATATTCACCACATTAATTTACATGTGGTTAGTCTACAATATATCGAGGGTTGGTTAGATATAGTAAAACTCGTTCCGGTCCATACCTTTACGACTCCCGCATAGAGAGTTCCATTGAGACGAATCTTCTGACTTGGGACCTCCTTCCCGGACTCTCCTCGTAGGCCATTGTCGAGCCCTTGATTAAAAAGCTACATTGGCTTTTTGGAATGAACTCTCAAGAAAAGTCAGTACGCATTTTAAGAATCATACTCTGCTCATTCTGCGGATTTTCGAAGTTCTCCAAGAGTTGATTGAGGCTCGCTTCGAGATCTCGTTCCCTTTCCGTCCGCAGGATCGCTGAAAAACGTTTTTTCGAAAGCAATTCAAATCTAAGAACACGACATTGATCTCCGTACTTCAAACTTCAATCTTTGGCATTTGAATTGTGATCTTGGACACCAAAACAGAAGGAGTTACCAGCTTTTCGTACAAAATAATAAGAATGTACATCTAATAACAAGACGATACTCAGTGTCATGCGATCTTTCATCTTTTACATTAAATTGTCATCCTGGATACTTACTCGGATGGAGGGTTATCTTCCTCTTCTTCCTCTTCTTCTTCAGTTCGCGGTGCTTCAGAGTCATCTCTGCTGCAGAAGTTATGTTTTCGTGCGATTAAAAATAAATTCCTTGGCAAGGTGCCAAGATGCACTAACCTCTCTTTCGGTTTCGCTCAGGAGACGTTGACGGTGGCTGCGGCACGCCTGGAGTGAAAACAACTGAAGCGATGTTTGGAAAACTCACACTGGCTCTCACCTCTTCCGGATGGGGGCAGAAGGAAAGAGACTACTCCGAAGGACGGTGAGGAGGACATTGCTTCTGAGCTCAAGTTGTGGAGGGGTAGTTTCTGGAGAGTCTGGCAGCTACTCCGATGAGGGAAAGGTTAGCAAAATCCCACTCCCCCCAGCCCTGCCTCCTTCTCCCCTTCCTAAATATCACCTCGTTAATAATAAAAAAGAAAAATTGTGGCATTTTTTCAGCGTACACAAGGAGTAACTAGATACCGTGTCATTCGCCCTGATCTTCGGGGTTCTCCGGGGACGCAGGAGGATCTTCGAAGTTCCTGCAAAAATTCCATTTACTTGTTAATTTTTCATGGCGACTTGAATGAACTCCAGCAAGCGCAGTTCGAGGAGGACGGGACGGCATCGTCGCTGTACTGGGAGTAGTCATCGTGCCGACATTCGCTTCCATGGATGTGGTGGTGGTGCAGAGGATGGTCCGAGCTTAGCCCCTAGGTGCGAATATCTCTCCACTGCCTCTAACCTGGTGAGACAGTTAGAGAAACTGGAGAAAGGACAGAGAGAGAACAGTCGGAATTCCGCGGAACGGAACGCAAAAAGGACAAGCTTGTACACCACCACAATATCTTTTCTAAACTTTTTGGATAACTTTTCGTAACTTTTTCTGAAACGCAACACATACATGCCAAACCTACTATCGAACAGTCTAGTGTATCTTTGTGTGTGCGCGTCTGTCAGAAACGAAAGTGGTCCTAGAACCTAGGGACCTTGAACCACTCCCCCCAGCTTCCCTAAGCCGACCATGGGAAGACGATTCCGCATATTTCTGTCCGCAAGTTCCAGGAAAAAAACTACTTTCCGGAACCTGAGATTTTACGGAATCGGTCCTAATTGGCCACAAATTACTATCAATGATCTTGGAATGAAAAACGATTTTTTTTCGCATATCAATCCATCGCCGAAGGCAGTGTGGCCCCACTTCCATACATAATTCACATATCGGCGTATTGCGCATATTGTATTGAATTATAGAAAAGGAGTGAGTTATTCCCCAAAGCTCTTCTTTTCAGACCCTTCACGACGTACCGTGAAATTCGAATTCCCTCCCTCTGAATAGTCGGGGGAGACGGGTTCGTATTCGTACGGGTCCTGTAATGGGAGGTGCAGTTTTTAGGATTTTTTTAGAGCTTTCGGTCCCTGTAATAGTCATTTGTTCGTAAACGTTCCAAAATCACTTGTGGTGTTCGGTGGGTCAGACTTTGGGTCACATGTTTCTTTTTTGAAAGCTCGGATCCTCAGGCAGTAAACGATTGTTAAGTAAAAGTTCTGTCTCCGAACTCTGAGCGCTCACTAGGAACTTGGGCTTTGTTTTTCATTTGGTTGGAAATGTGCACCTAGTACGCAAAGTTTCAGCTCACTATTCCTTTTCATTCCGGAGATATAAAAAGTACTATAGAGCAGAACAATATAGCTTTCCAGCCGAACTGGAAAGCTGAATTTATATTGTACGGTATTAAATTGATGCCGGGGGGACGCGCGAACTATTCCGGGCTTGATTACATACATACATTGCGCTGCCTACCACGGAGTACTTTGCGCGTCGCCTATGCATCACCTTAAAGAAGGACTGGCAGCAACTTTGTTCAACGGGTAGACTGAGGTAGACAAGGTTCGTGTGTCGCAAACTGAGTGCATACTGTATGTCCCGCGCCGCGCCTACTTCAGGCGGAGTATAGTGGCACTGTTTGTGATCTACTACATGTACTTTTTATTACTTTGCCAAGTTCCATCTACCCGTCGATCTAAGTTGGTGCGGGCCGTTCTTTGATACCGGACAATATTTATGTCACTCATCATACTTGTTGACGACTCTTCTGTTGACGTCTCTTCTCAACTTCAGCCTCCCAGAAACGTAGCTGCTCCTTCCAGTAGTCCCGATTCTAAAATTCTTTTACTCACAGTCCCTTGATCACTTTACCTCTCTGAGTCTGTCCGCCCGCTGACAATCAAAATCGTCTGGCGGAGTATCCGCTCGGAAATGGCGCATTTCGGTGGCAATCTGCAAATGTCCTCGGAACTTTTTAATTCTTTTCATTCTTTTAGCACGTTCGTACTCAGTAATGCAATTCAAAGGAGCTTCTGTAATATCCATCAAGCAAGACATCTAGGCAACGAGCATTTATGACAATTCCAAACCAAAATCTTCTTGGAATTCTGAAGAATGACCCACGGCCGTAAAATAAGCGATTATGGAATTTCTGAGCGGGTAGCCGTATAACGCTGCATCAGACGCAAATCCCAAAATCCACTTCTCGAATCACACTACCATGAATTAATAGGTCTATTTACAGTAATTGACAATTTTCAAAATAATAATGTGGTATTGTACACTATAGTTTACCGTTGTCTAACGAAGGTGAGCCCATATTGCACAGTTATTATCGCAGCGGATATATACGACCAGCCAGTTCTCATAAATATGCGGTTTCTAAGAACATTCATAATACTCTGGTGCACGGTGGTTGTTTGCAAACTATAAAAGAGGCCCACTTCGACAGATGTCTCCTCGATCAGTTTCCGAAGGCATGAGACCATGTTCTCAAACGTTTTGTCCACTTCGGCAGCGTCTTTCTGAAGAGCATTTTCGCTAATTAACTGGCAATCATAGTGAGAATGTTCTATCACACGTTGTCCGATTTCTCCCTCTGTACACCTTCCATCATATTATTCTTCTTCAAGAGATAGCTAATCGTTTACTCGTTTTTCAAACACGCTATTATCGAACGGTCAATTGCCTGGCTCAAATTATACGTTGTTAGTACGGTATTCATCTGTAGATCTTCAGTATTGTTTGAGGAAAGAACAATCTTAGGAGGACATTCATTGCAATGTGGTATTGAGAGTTTAAAAGTTACTTCGTGTGTCATCCGGGCAAGGATGTTCCTGAGGTCGTGCAGTGTTCGTAGCCACGAGCTCATCCTTTCGTTCCTCAGCTGCAGTATTCCATATTTAAAGCATGCATCCAATTAATTGGAATGGAAATAAGGCAAAATGAACGCGCCTCGAAAACAAAACTACAAAAAAGAACCTGACAAGGCAAATATAAAGACGAATATTTCGCCCTCGTGAAGTCATCAAGCTAGAGCCATGAAGAATGAATATGGCTATATTGCTATAGTACACGCAGGCTTTGCCGGCAAAGTATTCAAGAAGGCCACGCCATTATCACGGAGAACAAGCGACTTTAGTGTGACACGTTATCAGTGAATATGAAGATCTTCGTTGAGGAGGAACGCGGAGAGTCAGATGGGAAAAGAGAGGGCGAGAGGAAAGAAGCACCTGTTGTTATCTCTCACTCTGAAACTCTGGGGGTCTCCGGCGGCGAACAATTACAATCCCCAACGTTGCAGTCTTACGTATCTCAGACGGAGAAGTACGAAGATAGAAGGTCCACAGGGGCTAACAAATGAAGTAGTGTAAGTGATTGAAAAGCAAGAGATCACGTCATATCAACTAGAAAAAGCCACCTTCATCTGCTACGCTATCGGGGAAAAGAGATATGGAGGAGAGGGCGAGAGGGCGCTTCGAGAAGTGCCCAGCACTCAATCTTCCTCTCTCACTGCAAAACACTGAGGAGACTGGAGGGAACGCAATTCCCCCCTATTCCCTCTAGGCCATTGGATCAATTTCGAAGAGAGAAGGGCTCAATAATGGGAGGCACTACGAAGAGACAAAGAAAGGGCGAGAACAGCAGCACAAGCGCAACCATTTGCTCTAACCTTACAGCGAGGTAGAGAACAGGGAACGAAGGGGGACGACTTTCCAAGAGGAGGCATTGCGAATCGCGATAACTTGTGAAATATATTTATTGTTTAGAAAAGCTTCCCGTCCATTCACTACAGGGAGTATCTGCGCAAAGGGTACGAATAAAACATGCGATAAGATACGTCATATCTTATCGCTGAGTACAAGCCATTTTCTCACGACTAGTGAGGCAGAATGATGCGTTATCAATGAATAGTGGGAGTATCGCAGAGGATAAACGCAGAGAGTGTAGAGGGAAGAGAGACAGAGAAATGTCCAAAGACAAAAATATCTACCGTCATCACTCTGGGCCAATGCAAATCTATAAACGAGGAATGGCCGATCAATGAGAAGCGCTCCGCGGTGAAATAAAAGCTCAACAATCAATGTAGAAGGAGATGTGAGGGAATGCAATTGATTGCAGAATGAGGGCTCATTCCATAATATGAATTATTGTCGGCTGAATGAACGTTTCCGACGTCGCCCTACGATCTCTCTCCAATGTTTTCTCCTGTCTCTAACCGCCAGACAACAAGAGAACAGTGGAGAGAGATCGTAGGGCGATGAGCGTATTGTCCGGAACGTTCAGTCGCCAACAGCACCATCTAGAAGAAGCCACGTTCACTTGACACGTTATCAGGGTGAGCCTCGAGGAGGGAGGGACGTGCAGAGTACACTGGGCAGAGAAAGGACGCTCGGAGGGAGGCAAAGCGCTCCGTCTTCCGCTGTCAGAGCAAAACACTGGGGAGGGAACGCGATTCGTCCTATTCTCTCTGAGCCATAGGATCTATTTCGAACAGCGGAGGGCCGAATAGTGAGATGCACTCCGAGGAGGCAAAGAGTGAAGAAGTCCAGGGCCGTCAAAAACGCCTGTAATCACACAACGAGAGTCACTTTAGGAAGCCCGATGCTTGAAAAGAAAGTGAGTTTTAAAAGCCTACCTTAAAAAATTATTGAAATCAAAGGAAAGGAATCAACAATTGTGGGTGGATTAAACGTTCCGAACTGCACGCTCATCGCCCAGCGATCTCTCCCCACTCTCTCATATCTCTAACCGCCAGACAACGAGTGAACAGTGGAGAGAGATCGCAGGGCGACGAGCGTACAGTCCGGAACGTTTATTCCGCCGACAACATCAATGAGAGTGCCACAGAGAACACGCTATTTCAAGTGACTATCAGCGAACGGAGAAAGTGTGGCTAACATAAACTGGGACGAGGAGAGTGCAGTGGGGAATGGAGGGAGAGCGGAGGAAGAGAAGCTACGCACTTTGTCATTCTCTTCCGCTGCTCGGATGGAGGAAAAGCCGAGACCCTCGACCTCCTCTCCCCGGGGAAGACGGGATCTGAGAAACCGAAGATGGAAAAAAAGAGAAGATGGGGAAACCTTAGACAATGACGACTAGCATTTATTGCCAGTCTTCATTGTTCGGATTCGAGAACTCATTCCTGTCTGGTTAGAGTAAGTGTGAGTTTTGGTTAGGGCTTTTCAACATTGGTTACGAACGGCTTTCAAACAGACGTTACTAGCGGGTGCCGAGAGATAGTTGCAACACACACGAAAACTGAATGAGCGAGGCAGGAGATCAATCGATGCTTTTGCCCTGTTAGGGTAGCGGGTGGGAGCAGCATCCAGTACATGCTAGTCTAAACCGCGAACGAAGGTAATCTGACTGCCGAGGGAAGAAAAGTGCACTGGGGAGTGAAGTGAGGGTGGTAGGAGACAAGTCCTGTACTTTTCGGCCAAAGACTATAGGCCAGTCTTGTCGATTTATGTGCATAATCATGACATTTTCAGATAACGCACACTTTCAACGTGTGCACCGACCATGAGATCTTGAAATCCTATTATGTATTTGATTGACACTGAATATAAATTTCTCTGAAATCATTCTGCTATACCCTAGAGGGCGTTAAATGTTTTACAATCAAAATTGTCTCTCTCACGACATACAACAAGAGTCAACGATGTCCGAATTCAGAAGGGACAGAAACCCAGACAGCAGTCACTCTGGCCTCTCCTAGATCATTATTTGAAACCGCATACTGCGATGGTCGCATGCTGAAGGAGCATCCTGAGATCACTACTGCAACCGCTGCATTGCAATTCCTGTGAAGTTGTTCTCAACGTGAGCATAGAACACACAGTCGTCGAGGATAGGCTGGGAAATGAATGAAGCACTATTTATGACTCCAGGTACTGGTCCTTCTTCTTCTTCCCGCAGTGTCTCTATCTGTCCTGGTGATCTCCCCCTATCGACGCAGCCCTTCGTGGGAAGGAGGACCTTTTGCCCTACGGGGAGCTATCAGACAGAACCCCCACGCACTCTTTTCATGAATAATGAGAGGGGGAGGGGACTGTCGCTTCTAGACAAGAAGTTGTAGTAGACGACAACGAATGCCCGCATCGCCCTCTCGTCGAACGATAATAAGTCGGGAGGGAGTACTCAGGGGTAGCATCGGATGGACACAGGGGGAAGGTGCCGTGGCGACAATGAGGGATTTGAAGAAGTGGGGAATCTCCCTGCGACATCTGCCTCTATAATCTTCTCCATAGTATCATTCCCCTCAGAATACAACATCGTGACGGGCGGTCAGAATGGATCATTCGATATAGAGACATGAGTAAAGAGGTGAACACACTCATTCGGCCACCGTTTTTCATGAAAGGAACATTGAGCTTGTCTTTTCACGCAAAATCCTGGCTTTTATTGAACGCATTAATACATTTCAACAATAACAAAATCGCGTCACACTTTCAAATAGTCCAGGAATCTCGAAAGACGCAGTACTGGACACAGGAATTTCGGGTAGTTTGACAATGGACGGATGAGTGGTCAAAAGATCAGAAAAGGCGAAAAAGTAAGAGAAAACTTAGGGATAAGAGGCTTAGGGAGAAACTTAGGGATTACATATGCCACCTTCCGGACTCTCCGAAATAGTCTAAAAGTAAATGTACAAGTGAACGATGTATTCTTTTGGGATGTATTGCAAACCTTGCGAATCGGCTGAGTTGAGCCTTCCTGGGGAGCGAACTTCATCTGCAATGACCTTTATCAATTTCCGCAATGTTTCCGGGGTTTTTCCTCTAATTTCGTCTCAATTTACCAACGCGGTGACCTTTATAAGTAACCTTTCGAATTGATCATTATACCGTATGAATCTGCTGGATGAAATTTGCCCCATCCTGGAGCTTCAGAAGAATTTCCTCCATCGTTTCGCGGAACTGTAGAAACTTTCAATTCTTTTCTATTCATGAAGCCATTCACCTCTGTCAGGTTCTTGATCCTCTCAACATCACATGCATCGAGCGGATTTTCTTGAACTGCACGTCTTTCAAGAGCAGCTATCTGAAGATCAAGTCTGACATAATAATGGTGCGTGATGCGACTTGAATATACTAAATAGGTGCATACGAATCGGGAACCACAATAAAAATGAATAGACCTGCCTAGACCTCGACCATATGTGAAAATGAATATATGTACATATGCAAATAATGGCTTACTTCTTCTGAAGTCTCAGTGATCTCCTTCCTGGCGTCTGAGATCAGTTTCGAATAGGCTGCTCTGCGTTCATTCGAGAACTTCTGCAGAGCATATCTGATCAGGTTTTCCTCTTAAAAACTAATATTACTTATTCACACGGACTCGATCGAAGACAATGGGCACAGGCTGACCCGAGGTCCAACCTCGTTGAACTTTTTGTAATGTGGGACACGAACGACCATTTCTTGATTTCATTTGTATCCTAGTACAAATGAAATCAAGAAATGCAGTGTGCTATCCATCATACCTCGTCGTTCGCATCGTATTGTTGCACTTGTACACGCAATCGCTTTGACCTCTGGAAAATAGTACGTGAGGAGCATTTCAAGACTTCCAGCTTTCATTCGTGAACCTTTATAGTTATTAAACTACATATCTTTTTACATACAAGAAAAAAGTTCCGGCTTATCCTATATACTAATCAAGGATGTCGGTGCGTGCAAAAGAATTGGGTCCCGGGACCATGACCGAGGGGGCCGGGGGGGGGGGGCGGGGGGGGGCGGGGGGGGCGCGGCGGGGGGGAGGGGGGGGGGGGGGGGGGGCGCGGGGGTGGGAGAGGGGGGTGCGGGAGGGGTGGGG
>JACMIG010000895.1:6882-25147 GCA_014805385.1 Levipalatum texanum
GTTTGCCCCTCATGTCCCCCCACTCCCGCCCCCCCCCCCACCTCTTTCTCTTTCTTCATCGGCAAGTCCCTCTTGTGCAGATCTTCCTTGTTTGGGGTGTCCTCGATGCATCGTCCACTCTCATCCATGTCCTGCTTGTACCTGTACCCTCCCTCTCCTCCTCCCTCTTTCCCTCCCTCCCTCCCTACCCTTTCATGCACTGGCATCGCCCGTCCTCGCAGTGTTGGTTGCTGTCGAGAGGGCACTCAGAGTCAGTGTCGCAGGCTGAAGGAGAGAGTGGAGGGGAGGGGGGGAAGGGAAGGAGAGGGGACTGACGAGAGGACTGCCACATGCAGAGACAAGTCTGGCAGCCTTCCCCGTTCATCCACACGAAGCAGTTCTCGGCACAGGGGGCGGGGGAGGCGCAGGCTGAAGGGATGAGGACTCTCTCTCTCTCTCCCTCCACTCACCATCGGTTCCTCCCTTCACAGCCTTGGTCTCGTTCTTCTCCATCTCCTCGATCTTTCCCTCCACGGCCTCTGTCTCCAGGTCATACCCAGTGTGTATCACAGACTCGTTGGCCGGTGCCTGAACCTCCCCCTCTCCCTCTCCCTCCTCCCTCCCTTCCTCCACCTTCACGACAGCCTCATCGGCACTGAACTCGTAGCCGGACTCCTCCACTCGATTCTCGTCCACTCCCTCGTCAGATACAGTCATCGACTCCTGAAGAGGAACTCACTCCAGAAGACGCGGCTCTTTCCCACCATAGGCATCTCGGTGGTGTCGACGTAGGCGACGGTCTCCCCGTGGTATCCCGTGGTATCCTCCTCTTCTTCATCGTAGGAGGGAGTCGTCATCTGATTGTGTCCCCTTCCCCTCCCTCCCCCTCCTCTACCTCGGTAGCCTCCTCCACGGCCTCTTCAGTTGGTAGTGCAGTCGACGTGGCCATATCGCCCGCTTCTCGGAATGAGCTGAAGACGTCGTTGACGATGTCCTGGTCGTCGCCGGCCATCTGGGAGGGACTCCCTCTCCTCTCTCATCCCTCTCACCCCATAGGAATCGTTGTCCATCTCCTTGTCATCTCCTTCAACAGCGACTTCGTATCCAACCTGCAAAGGGAGGAATGGGAGGAGGGGAGGGAAGGGGGGATGCCTCGACGTCTTCCATGGTGGGAGTGGAGGAGGGAAGAGTGGCAGTCTCAGGGTGTGACGTCTCCTCGGTGACTGGAGGGAGGGTGATGGCCTCTGCAGAGGGTCTCCTCCCTCTCCTCCTCTCTCTCCCCCACCATTCTCCTCCCTCTGGAGGTCGTCCCTGACATCCATGGTCCATTCGGTGTCTCCATCCGTGGCGGTCTCTTCTTCCGTAGCCTTTCCTCCATAAATGTCATCGGAGGGCGAAAAGGGAAGCTGAAGAGGAGAGGAGGCACTTCAGCCAATACGAGCTTTCCCTTTGTGCCATTGACACGGGGGAAAGAATAGCAAAGATGAGCCCCCCTCCACCCTCCACTTCATCTCTCTCCCCCCCTCCCCCCTTACGGCCGTGGTGGTGGAGGGGGTGACGACGCTGGTGGCACTGGTGGGCATCTCCACAGCGGCGGAGTCTCCATCGTATCCAATAGAGGGAGTCGTCCCTGAATCCTCCCCTCCTCCCTCCTCCCCGAGAGGGAACTCACCGTTGACAGCAACATCGAGAGACTCTTCGTACATCTTGGAGAGGGGAGAGAGGCTGCAATGGACCCCCGTCTCCCTCTGCCCCCGCCCCCCTTCACCTCTTCTCGTCATACGAAGGGGGCTGGGGTTCGTACCCGGGAGGAGATGACGTCACTGATGAACTGGACTTGGTTGGTTTGGAGGCGGGGGCTGAAGAGAAGGGAGGAGAAGGGGAGAGGAGAGTGGTGTACCTCCGGGAGTCTTTGCTCTAGTGACTGGAGGGGCGAGAGTGGAGGGAGGATCGACCGCCCCCTCATCCTCTTCTCTCACTCCCTCCAAGATGAAGGAGTCGTCGTCGTAGGCCAGCTGGGCTGCCCTCTGAGTGGAAGGAGAGGGAGGAGGGAAGAGGAGGACTACCTTCATGTCTAACTTCCCCGACGTCCTCAGTTGCTCATTAAGAATGTGCTCCAATCGCTCCATGTACGCATTCCTTAAAGAGAGTTAGAAGAGGGTCAGATGATTGGTTTCCTCCGTCAGTCTATAAAGACGATAAAGTGGATACTTGATGATGTCCCTGGGTGCGGGAGTGGAGGGGAAGGGGAAGAGGACCACGAGGATGGAGAAGGCCACCAACGAGGGCATGGAGAAGTGACTGGAAAGGGAAAGGAGTCAAGGAGGCGGCAGGAGGAGACAATAATAAGTGGTAAGGGAGGGGGAGGAGCCGAGGGCTGCCAAGGTGAAGACCCTTGAGGGGAGGACACCGCCCCATGGGGAGGAGCATCTCGACCCTCCAGTTATTGGCCACGGTTTCGACTCGATCGGGAAGAAAGAAGCGGAGGGGAAGGGGTCTAATTGGCCCAGGCCTTATAAAGGGAGCACTGACCCGAGGAACCGGATTGGAGGGGAGGGAGAGTACAGGGGGGAGGAGGGGGCAGAGGGACTGTTGTGGTATCAGTGAATTGCTCGTTGCTCGTAGTGTCAAGAGAGGCATCCCCTTGAGGGAGTGTTCGTGGAGGCTGCAAGGGGGGAAGGGCCATTGTCTGGGAGGCACTTCGCTGTCTCAAGTACCGCCATAATCCATTGACTGCAGTAGCGGAACAGGGAAAGCGGCACGTACTCTTTCTAATTATCTCTTTATCTGTAACAGAGGCGAAAAATAACAAATGCTGGGGGCAGCAACGAATTAAATAGTAAAAAAATTTTCATCTATTCGAAGGTTATAAACTAAAGAATGAGCGTATGTATCAAGCTTAGAAAGAGGCTGGTGAATTGTAATTGAACCCAGAGGAAGGGACACTACAGTGCGGACTAGAAGAGAATTACGTTCAATTCCACTGAAGGGAGGCAACGGATCTGGGACGCACTGATCATTCACAGGAACAATTCTTCTGACCTACGAAAGAGACATTTCAAAAATGCAAAGAGATCGAGGTTGAAATGAGCATACACGAAAGTACATTAGGCCCCTGGGCTAGAATGGAGGGGCAGAGCCTCTCAGGCCCACCACCGGATATTGTAGATACCAGAAAAACGGCGACACAACACAGAACAATCATGATAAAGCAACAATTATTAACACTCGAGTTGATCGTTCAGGAAAAGAACGAGACTCCTCTGTAAATATTTCCGGGTCCTCCGCCCCTTCCTCTACTTCGACCTCCTCCTCGTCCTCCACCTCGGCCTCCTCCTCCCCTTCCTCCTCCTCCTCGTCCGCCTCCTCTTCCTCCACCACCGCCTCCTCCACCTCGGAAGCCACCTAAAGGACAATAAAGAGTCAATGAGACCATGGGCCTGCTTACCTTGTGGTCCTCCCCTTCCTCTTCCTCCTCCCCAATCATCGAATCCGCCTCGACCTCAATAGCTACTTTGAATTGGAACAAGAAAAGTCCAACCTCTTCCTCTTCCTCCTCCGCCTCTTCCATAATCGTTTCCAAAGTCTCTGAGTGGCCGAGGCCCTCCAAAGTCTCCCTGGTATCCTCCTCCATCATAGTATTCGTCCTCTCCGTGGTTGTATTCTGCAGTGTCCTTCCCTATTTCCATTCCTCCTCCCTCCACTCACCATCATATCCATCGTAGCCTCCTCGATCGTCCCATTCATCATTGTATCCTCCCCTGTCTCTGTCTCCTCCTCTCATGGTAAATGAGGGTGGAGGTGGTGGTGGAGGTGGAAGTAGTTGGTCGGGGGGTGGAGGAGGGGGCGGGGGCGGGCAGTTCCAGTCCTCTCTGATCTCTCCATTTTCCCTCCCTCCGTCGTTATCAATCTCCATGCCATCGTCGGTGGCTGCTGAACCTTGGTTACTCGGTCCTTCCGCTGCCCCAAAGTCTCCGTTTCCATTGAGTCTCGGGCTGAAAAGTCAGATCAACATAAATTGGGGCACGCCAACGCAACGTGATCAATGAAGGATGATAAAAATAAATACGAGTTAAATGAGTGGTTGGCTCCTCTTCCTCCTCGATATGATCCTCTTCCTCGGTTGCTCTTGATAGGAACGTGGCGTCCTCCGAATGTCATGGGGAGGTCGGCACAGTAGTCATCGGGAATGGCCTCGGGCACTAGTCCCGAGTCCTCGTTCTCCACAACCTTTTTCTTCCCAGAAGGAGCGGATGCCCCAGGGGGCGTCTAAACACGAGCACTCGTTGCAAAGGAGAGAGGAACGGTACCGGCGCAACCGGGATTCCAAACTTATTGTAGATGGCATTGGTAGCTTTTTCACGAGCGGCCTTCTCCTTCTGCTGTATCTTGAGCCTGAGGGGGAATTTGATGGGGACGTCCTCCCCCCCCCCACGAACCTATGCTTGGCGCCTCCCCTCTTCCTCACTCGTACTGAGGGATCTTCATTTGCATCTGGGTCACCGCCTTCCAGCTGAAAGATGTCTTTCATGATGTCTTTGAATCAAGAAATGAAGGATGATGGGAGCGGCGTGTAGTACCAAAATGCGCATTCTTTCGGCAGCGGCAGGAGGAAGGGGCTTGATGGAGGGATCTCCCATGAAGCCTGACCCCGATACCACTGCATCCTTCGACGCCCAGAGATCAAAGCGACGAATTCTGAAGGAATCAGTCTGGTGAACAGATAGGAAGAGGGAACTCACGGCTGGCCCTTTCGATGGGGTAAAGGGGCCAATTCCAGAGCTGCAATAATAAAAATATAACAGAGTAGGGAACGGGCGGGTACCTTTCTCAATCAATTCGGGGGTGGTGGCCCGCGGGGCAGGGGTGGGGCCTCCCATCGAGGGGGGCAAGTGGGATCCGAATCCTGCTGATCCACGAGCAACGTTGCCGGCGGTCATTGCCTGGTGGGAGTAAACCTCCTGCATGACACTCGCATCGATGGGGGCGGGACACGCGACGCCCATTCGCATCAGCGGACCTGCACCACATCGTTTGCATCGTCAGGGAGGGAGTGAGGGGGCTGACCAGACTCCTCTTGATACGGTTGCTGCCCCATGGGATCGGCCCCCATTGGCATTCCCATAGGAGCTCCTCCATATGGATGCATCGGAGGAGGGCCATTCATCTGTGGTTGAGGGTATCCTGTAGAGATATTCCTTAGTGGATGGAGATTGGAAGAGGTCGATACCTGGAGGCATGGTGAGTGGAGGAGGAAGAGCGAAGTTGGGGGGAGGAGCAGGCATCGGAGGGTAATATGTAGGTGGAGGAATGGCCATGTGCATCCCAGGTGGAGGAGGGGGCAGTGCCATTCCGAGAGGAGCCACCGGTGGAGGCAACGTGAAACCAGCTGAAATGGCAATATTGGGACTAGAAGAAAGGGAGGCTCACCGTGGAGGGGAGGGGGCGGAAGGGGGGCATTGAGCGGCATCGGCGGCAGTGGCGGAGGAGGAATCGGCTGGCCCGGAATGTGGATCTGCCGTGGGGGATCGAGAGGGTCATACACTCAATCAGCACCTGAACAAGGCCGACGTTGAGGGAATCGTTGGTTCCAAAATCGGCGGGAGGCGGCGGAGGTGGTGGCGGTTCGTCGAGTCCCGGTGGAGGAGGAGGGGGCGGTGGAGGTGGATCTCCTGCATGTACTCTTTATGATTGGCAAGGAGAGGAAGGCTAACCGGGCGGGGCGATGTGAAGCGGTGGCCGCGGGAGTCCATTGGGGATGGGCGGAGGAACAGGTGCCAAGTCCGTGTTGGATGGAGGAGTGGTTGAAGGCGTCTGTTCATCGATGCGCAGGCCAGTTGGAGTACCCGATTGGGAGGGGTCGCCGGAGTGATTCCTCATGCTCGTGAGCAGCGACACAGCGTTTCCCATGAAGGAGAGAGGCTCGTCAGTTCCGTGTTCGAAGTCAGAAGGGGAAAAGGGCCTGTCTGCAGCGAGTTCCTCCTCGGGCGATTCTTCCTTGACAGGCGGAGTAGCCAGCCTTTGCGCGGGGTCCTCCATGGGAGCGGGTGGTTCAACGACCTCCTCTTTCGAAATCGCCATTTGAGCAGCTTGTTGCTTCTGCATCTTCACTGCTTTGATCTTGTCCACGACCGCTCTGTCAAATGATTATGGTGTTATATCACATAATAAATCATTTCACACTGCACCATCATATATGTAATATATCTAATGTCCATTCATTTATAATCCTCGTGAACGTACTGTCGCATGATGCCCTTGTCCTGCTCCGTCAGATGAGGATTTTGAAGGAATGAATTGAGAACAGCCTTGACACGCTCTAGAATGGAGCAAATAAAATTAGGTCTTTACGGAAATTATTGGAGAGGGAATGAGACATACTTGGATTGTTGGTGCTGTTTATGAAAAGAAGGAAGTCATCAAGGGAGTTGATATCCGGCACGGGCCCTTCATCCATGGATATCGGGCGCGACGCAGCTGCCTTTTGTAGCTCGAAGAACTTAGCTGGCAGCAAGGAATCGCCTCCCGAATCCTCCTGACATTTATCGTCTTGCGCCAAAGCAATAAACGTTTCGATGGGAGTGGCAAACGTTCCATCTCCTGTCTTTTTTAATGTGAGCGGCTCGTGATAAATTTGAATCGCTCGTGATAAATTTGAGTCACTCGTGATAAATTTGAGTCACTCGTGATAAATTTGAGGCGCTCGTTATAAATTTTATTCGTTCGTAATTTGAGCCACTCATGATAAATTTTAGAGTTGTGATAAATTTTAGTGACTCGTGGTAAATTTTTATCGAAGGCGGCAGGGTCCACATGGCCTATTAAAATGCGAACAAACCTCGTATGGAGCAGCAGCTTTCTGTAGCTCAAAAAATTTAGCCGGCAAAAATGAGTCCATCTGGCCATCGCCCTGAAACGACTATTTTAGCATTCATTCCTTTCAAGTTTTGACCTCAATGCCTGTGCCATAAGGAAGGTCATTCATGGGACCACCGACGGGAGGAGGAGTGCGTGCACGCGGCCAGGCCTCACGCTCGTAGGTCGGAGGACCCATCCGACCACTCTCCGAAGGGATGTGCATGCTTAGAGGAGGACCCAGATTGTATTCTTGGCCGGGGGAGTATCTGGAAAGTAATCCAACGATAAGTTTTATGGATCGTCAAATGAAGGTCGAACAAGCGCAATTAATAGAGCAGAATAATATTCGTACATTGCCTCCTGGTGTCCACCTATGGACGGTGGTCTCTCTCCCTTTCGTTGAGACAGTGTAGATTGAATCCTCTTTTCAACGACCTCCACCATCATCGACATGGCAGGGAGAGGCGGGGGAGGTGGTGGAAGGGGCCCCGACCACCTCAAACGTACCGTTTCTAAATGCGCGACATAATTTCACCAACTTTGCAAGAATGAATACTGCGATGATCATATCCTTTCTCTCTCTGATGGGTATTCCAGGGCCAGCGAAGGGAAGAAGAACAGCTGAAATGACATTTCATCCAACAGTAAGCAAAATTCTGAATTTCGCTACCTGGAATGTCTTGATCGCGTGGCAGGGCTATAAGGTATCCATCCTTGACCACTGAATACCCTTCCAACTCAATCACAAGGTACCTTGAAGGGGGATTGTAATCGAGTTGAATACAGTGTAATCACCTCGAGGACTTCTGCATGTCATCGAACAGGGAATCGAATATCTGTTCCAAAATGAGACTGTCGGGCCGCATGACTTCGAAGACTGTGATGTCCTTTGTCGTTAGTTCTCGCAGACCAATCATGTAATCATAGAAACGAAGGGGTTGTATCCGACCCTGCAGAACATTCGCGTTGGCGACTAAACATACAATGGCAACAGCTTACCTTGACTTTGAGCTCAGCAGGAAGGAAATCCCGGAGTCCGAGTGCTATGGGATTGGAGACTGCACGCAGAGTAACAAGAGTTAGATTAGCTCCCATGGAGAGAGGACCACGCCAGACCAAGGGGGAACGTCTGCAAATACGATTTTAGTGAAGGAGTAGACCAAAGTGGTTACGTCTGCCACGGGTCGTCCTCTCTGGATCTGGGCGGCGAGGTTCCCCACGTCAGCCTCTTCTTATCCCTCTCCCTGCTCCGACTCCTTTCTCTTCTTCTCTCGTCCCTCCGATCGTCAAATCGAGGGGGGATTCGAAGGGGGGATCGGGATCGCGCTCTCCTCTCGTCTCCCCGGCCAGACATCGGAGGGGAGTCTGCTCCTCCGAAGTCATCGTATCCTCCTGGACTGTATCCTCCGACATCGTGCACAGGGGAATCGTGGCCGCGAGAAGACGAGAAGAAGTCTCGTTTTCCCCCTCTCTTAAATAATGTTTGTAAATATGCTGCCAATAGCCAAATATGAATGAACATCTGAAAGAGCAATTGGAGTAGCGTACCTTGTCCTCAGCTTCTCTCCGCTCCCTCTCCCTATCCCGATCGATTCGTTCCTTGCGATCTCTCTCCCGGTTCTTAGCCTTCTCTTGTTCCTCCTTGACTTGCTTCTCAGCATTGGCCTTGCTCTTGGCCAGGCAGATATCGCAATTTGCATCGTAGAAGTGGGAGATGTGCTGGGCAGTTGTGTTGCGAGCGCCGTCGCCGAGAATCGAGTCGAGAGCACCACCACTTCCCTGTGGAGGGAAGAGTTGAGGGAGGGCAGATGAGGGAGGACAGGCCACCTTGTTATTGGAAGCAGAGGGAGGCAGCTTGGGGATCCTTTTCATCGTCGAGACCTGACAAGACGGAGTATAAGGTAGCACACTGAACGAAGGCGTACTTTTGGGAGAGAGGGAAGGGAATTGGATCCTCCACCAGTGCTGGCGACAGGGCTGTTCTCTGTATCGACGTCTGCAAGAGTGGTTGACAACTAACTGCAGATCAAGGAGGGCTGCATACCGATGGAGACGACGTCATCGATGGTGGAAGCAGTGCTCGGAGTCGAGTTGAGAGCTGCCGCGTACTCCTCACTGTTCATTTCGATAGCCGACAACTGCACGGCCTTCTGCACCGAAATGGCACCCGAAAGGACGCGGAGAAAGAAACCCTGCAGGAGCCAAGCTGAGTAAGTCAGCGCGACGAGTGCCACTCACCTTGTTGGGCATGCTGTTGACAGCGGAGAGAAAGGACTTGAACCACTGCTTGTACCCCGATTCGAAAGCATTCTGGTTGTTGGATCTAAATCACAATAGCGTTTGCACAAATATTCAGTGAATAAATACATTCCATTCATCATATCCAGATATTGCGGGTGACAAGGAAAAATGAGAGTAGGGTTCCACTTCCAATGGAAAAAATGGATTTAGTGGAGGTAGGTTGCCGCATCGTTCAACCGGATTACGATGAACACTGCCAATGAGAGAAGGGTTCCGCAATTTGTTCTAGTCAGAACTATATTTCTTTATTGCTAATATTATATTGTGTCATAATGTAAGCCGAAATAATAACTAACCTAAATAGCTCGGCCTCGAGCCTCTCCGTGATTTCCTTGCAGTCCTTGATCCGATACATGCATCCGACGGTCTTCTTGACCCGTGAGAGAAGGGCATCGCTGATGGCCCTCCGCACGCCCACTCGAACAGTATCCGACGACTTGCTGATAACCTTCGGAGGAGCTTTAGCTGAGGGCGGCGCTGCAAGCCAATGGCCGTTATTATATTGCGACGACAATAGAGATTATTCTTATATCCCAAAAAATACGTTAAAGAACGTACGCTTCGGGGCATCCGATTTCTTCTCTGGGAGCATGGGAACATATTCTGGATACTGCCGCAAGAAGGCCGCCAATGTACGTAGCTGTAGAATGGAGAGGTGAAGGATTGTGAAAAAGAGAAATACCTCTGGTCCATCGGTCATCATATGCCCATCCGTTCGCACCAGTGCCACTTTCACTGACTCGTTATCCAAGAGCTAAAAATTATTGACGCATTTCAAATCTATGAAAACATAATGCTATGTTTTTCGATGTAAGCGCTGTTCGTTTTGTGAGAACAAGGCGCCAGGAAATTCTTTAGGATAATGGGAGGATATGCCACCGGGGAAGCGCCAATTTTTTTCTTATAAATTCCTACTTGTCGAGGTTATGGCCTATCGTTAACACTTACATTATGTGCTTTGGCGACGCGGGATTCGATGCATGCAAAGGTGCACCAGACACTCGAAGGATTGGAACTGATGCTGTCCTCGTCCTCCACCGATGCGATCAATCGACCACACTCCTCGCATTTTCTGCAGGAGCTAGCTCAACTTTGCATATTAATCACTGACCGATTATCAAGTGTTTTTCGCTTCTCTTTCTTCTCTTTTCTCTTGATGACAAGGTCTCCTTCAGATGCATCAGAATCGTACTGTAATGATATTAATTATGTGCTGTCCGGAATATTTATTTAGGCTAAGAGCGGCATCACACCTCTTCGCCATCACCGTTGTAGACACGTGTCTTTTCCTTGTCCTTCTCCTTCTCTCGATCCTTGCCTCGATTCCTGTCCTTCTCCACTCGCTCCTCCTTCGCTTTCTTCTCTACTCGTGGGCATTCTTGTTCAGTGAGCGGCTCATCGTCTACGACGCCTAAGAGAAAGTATTAAGGAAGTGCAACGTGTTTTCAGACCTTCGTTTATCGCACGTTCTACTTCTTCGCTGCTGAGTCCTCTAATAAACAGGGCATCGCTGCCTCCGAAACGGGCCAAAATTCTTTCGTCAGTCCACCCCACGCAAGAAATTCGAGATGCATTCGAAGTGTCCTGTAAGTGAACATGCTGATGGAAAAACAATGCAGTTGTACATTTTTCCTTCGTTCCCTTTTCGCATTTCCTTCTGCTTCCATTCCAGCGAAGAGGTTGAACGATGTCAAGCTCTGCAACAACCAAATATTACCTGGCGTGGAGATTAGCACGTACCTTTTTCTTCTTCTCTTCTTTCTCCCGTTCTTTCCTTTCCCTTTCCTCCCTTTCTCGCTTCTTTCTTTCCTCGCGTTCCCTCTCTTTCCGATCGTTCTGAAAACAGTATTGTTTTTTAATTTAAAAAAAATGTATATTACACTGGAATTTTTTAAAATATAAATGAAGTGTATCCAATCGTTTTAATTATTCTAAACAACATGGTTCCAGGAGCCTACTCCGAGGACCTTCTCTTTCTTCTTCATCTTCTCGTTCGCATTGAGCTTAGCTGCAAATTCGTCATCAGATCCGTCCCCGCTGATGGATGGAATGCGAGCCGTTTCACCGCGAAGATCTGTAGTTACATCATGCTTACGAACTATTACAGAATGCACATGCCTGTAATTGAAGGTTTCTGCACGGGCTTCTTTTCCTCTTCAGAGTCCGATGAAGATGGTGAAGAAACTTGTCGGAATGTTTGCTTCTTCGACTCCTCCTGTTTTTCGTACGGTTTGTTACAATAGTCGTGAAGACATCGCGAATAAATAATTTGTCTAGCAACGGACGTTAAGTCCGCTGCCCCTTCCAAAACCCATAAGCGAATAAGCCGACACCATAAATATAAACGTTCCTTTAAATTACGAAAAACAAGTAACTAGGTGTCACCTTTTTCCTTTTCTTTGCGGATTTATCTTCGTTCTTAATTTCTCGCGGAGGAGCACCCATTGATTTCCTCTTCTTTAAGATGCTCTGCAGTTTTTTTTTTATTAATTCGAATTATCAAGCAAAAAATTTACTTCATTGAAGACAGCGGCGGCGATACTCCTCGCGGAGGACTCGTCAATCAGCTCCAGATCCCTGGGTGCAATTCGACCAGGAAACACACGAATGTACGGAGCATCTAATCCTGCTGGATCAATCAACCGTACCGAGAAGATGCTGGAAGTAAAGTGTCCCAATATTATTCTCAAGCATATCACTGATCATCATCTATAATAATGCACACATAACTTACTCGTCATCGTGTGATTGTGATGTTTCTTGTTCGTGACCTTCCGCAGCGTATGATGTAGATGCAACTGAGCGCGCAGTCTGAAGAGAATCATTCAGTGAGAAAGGATCGTGTAGTGCAGTAGCCATACACTTGCAGTTAGTGGTACGTCGTCTTCAGAGTCCGACATGTTTCGGGCAGCTGCTAGGACGTCTATTCCAGTGAAATACTTCTACGAACGATTTGTCCTCATGAGCAGCATCTACCTGTAGATGTAAAGTCCCTTCCTTTATATTTTAGAAGAGTGCGCAAGTGGTGGTCGCCGAAATTCCGTAGTGGAGTGTAGGAGGCTATGCCTATTCAATATCCACATAATGCTACGATCTTAGTTCCATATCGTGATCGACAACATCATCTACCTATCGGTAAGCGAATCGGATATTCGTAACAAGCTCAAGCTCCCAACACAGTTAGCAGGCCATACTTTGAACAAGATGCATTCGCTACCGTAGCTCGCTATCACTAGCAGGGATATCTTTTCAAGACCTTTTGAACCATCGCGCGTACCGCGCTATCATTGACAGACAGCTTTACAGCATTTATGCAATTGATGTGAATCCGTTTAGCCTGCGTTGTACAACGATGTTACTTGTTTATGCTCTAGGAATGACTGAATGAGGGCCGAAAGTTACAATACTATGGAATCAGGCTGATTCCATCCCGTTTGTTTTCGCGCCAACCTGTTCGAACTTCTTTGCTCTCCTCTTTGCCAAGCATTGCGCCCACCATCGTGCCTTTCTTGACAAGGCACAAGAAGGGCGTGACGACTAGCGTTGTAGCAAACACTTCCTTCTCGGCGCCTCTGTTTTGAAGAACATTGTGGCTGTGTTTCTGGAGTTGCTACAAACCTAATGTTTCTTTTGCAGCTATTAGCGCCTGCAATATACGTAGAAAGTGAAATATCGCCGCGTTTCAGCCCTACCGTTGATAGGGAGGTGGCTCCCAATCAATGTCTTGGAACGCCAACTACAACAACTATCCTGCGCCTCAGAATAGTGGTTCATTTCCGCAGCAGCCGAGTGAGCACCGCTTAATCGTGAAGGAATTGTTGCGCGAATACCGTTTTTGAAACGCTTAGCCTTTGGCTCAGCATTTTATCATCCGCTACTTCGCTGGAAAAATGGAAGATATGTGCATTACGAACGTTTCCATGGCGACTCTGTTTGTTTGTACTTGATGTCTAGAGACCTTTTTTTTGAGCTTCACTATCTATTTCAGGTCACTACCCTCAACAGTATCAATACGTGCCGCCCGCACAGTCACAGCCCAACCAAGGTTTCATCCTCATTCGCATTCCTGTTTCACTTGCAAAAATGTTTTCTTTTCAGGCTTCCAGCCGTATAATAATCACGTCCCCGCACCTCCACCACCTGAAAAACCACAGCCTGGTTTGTTGGAAAATACTTCCATTTGCTACTGTCTTATTTCAAGTGCCAGAGTTGAAATGCTAAATTCATAAAGAAAAACCAGTAGTTATTTTTCAGTTGTGAACAACAGCCTCGTGGGATATTCGCCTAGCGACAGCTCTTCTAGTCCTTCCCCATCACCCACTCACGTAATTCATATTATTTTAAATATTTTGCTTTCTCGATGACGAATTGGCAAATAGTGTGATGATGAAACATGGTGTGCAGGGTGCGAAGGAAGAGGCCAGTGCAGCTCCACAAGAGACGAGTCCTGAAGTGCGCGTGCCTGGTATGTTTATGACGAAATTTCTGCATTGTTTTCGGTTTTACTTAACCACGGTCCTATGAAATCTAAAATAGATGTACACGCACGGTCAAGCGTCCGGTGGTGTGCTTTCAGTTTGCGATCAATTTTGAAACTTTGAGTCCGTTTTTACAGCGTATACTCGTTCGAGAGTGCACAAATGGAGTTATGTATAGATTTCTCACGGATTAATCGAACGAAATTCTAAAAACGGTGGATAGGAACTTAAAATACGCTGGATTTATTTTTTCGTGATGTTCCTTTAATCTGTAGCCCAACCGGACAGGGCCTTCCCGGCTGACCGTGCGTGGATGTACAGTGAATGCTTTAAGTGCTGAAGCTGAAAGTGAAGATCGACCGCCCACCCTCAACACCACCGGCCATGGAACTCGCATCAAACGACGGTTCATACTGACATCTACTCTTTACCTTTATTTTTATCGAAATTGCCAGACAATTTTATAACGTAATTGATTTTTTCCAGTTGATACGCGCTCAGAGGCGGGAGAAAATTCGAGCAGGAACAAGGAGGACGAGGTTTTTCCAGTAATAAGAAATATTGTTGTAGAGTGCATTCCCAAAGAATTTTCCTTCGACGTTATGTTCCATACTGACTGATCCGTGTTGTTGTTCCAGAGCTCGATTGTCGAGGATGGCTTCAGCGTCTCCACAACTTCCAGAAAGGAAGAGAAGAAGTATGCAAATATCCTTCGCGTAATAAATCATATCATTGCAGAGAAGAAAAGGATGAGGATGAGCAGTCGGATGTCGAGAAAACTCCCCGAAAGAAGGAGTTGCGCGATCGCTCCAAGAAATGTAATATATTTGGTGCAAAAGCTGCAAAGCATTTTACATGCGTATTGGTTGGGGGTATGAGAGTGATGCATTGCAGCCACCGGTGAATCTTCCTCTACCTCCGCTACCAAGGCCAAGAAAGGAAAAGGACGCGGCCGAAAGGCTACCAAGGAAAAGAAGGCCACCAAGAAAAACGACCAGGAAGACAAAGACGATGTGAACGTCGATACGTTGAGGACATGGATAATGTACGATCTGCAGGGTGAAGAGGAGGAAGGGTCGGGCGATGACTCTGAGGGAGTCACTGAAGAGGTCTACGAAGTCAACAAGATTCTTGACTCCGCTACCGATGACAAGGGACGTCGATACTTCCTCGTAAGTTAATTATTAACAGTGTTTAGCAAACATCGATCATCCCTTCGGAATTTCCCTTTATGTCGATTAGCCATTAATTTTTACAAAACGCACAACTTGTAGGTTTCGTGGGTTGGCTACGACAAATCTCACAATTCGTGGGAGCCTGAGAAAAACCTGGAATCGGCCAAGCCGGCCATCAAGAAGTTCCTTGCTGACAAGGAAAAGGCGGATCAGCCCAGTGGGAGCAGCAGCCGCAAGAGGGGAAGGCCGCCCGTCAAGGATGCCGTCAGTTGTCTTGCACCTTCATTCTGACAATGCTCGAATTCGATTATGACATTGTTTGGTTTATTCTGTTTCTTCTATTGATGATTATTTATACTACGCTTTCGTTCAGAAGGAGACGCCAGTAAAGAAATCGGCACGACGCGCAACTCCCTCCGAAGATGAGGAAGAAGACGATGCAGGGAAGGAAAGTGAGGACAGCGATGCCGAATCGACTGCGGGAAAGAGGGGAAGGAAGGGACGGGCCGTCAAAGTGGAACACAAGACTCCCTCTCGAGTGGCCAAACCGAAGATGCACCTGGAGGAGAGACGCAACTGGCTGGATGAGGACTCCTCTGATGATGACTCCAAGACGAGCAAGAAGGAAGAGATCAAGAAGGAAAAGGACATCAAAAAGGAAAAGAAGAAAGAAGAGGAGGAGGAGCGAAAAGAGGTTACTTCCACTTGTCATTTCCCCGTAACTCTTTTCTTGTCAGGCTAGGAACCCGAAGAAGGAATGGATTGCGCGCGAAGAGAAGGACAGAGAGAAGGAGAGGAAGAAGGAGAAGGAGAGGGCCGTTGCCAGTGGTATCCGTTTGATAAGAAGGATGTGATTATGGATATTGGCAGGTGGTTCGGGAGGGGGCGGAGCCTCGTCCATTACTGGTGTCTTCCGTACTTCTAATGGAGATATGCGAGTGGTGGTGGAGATCCACGGGGAGCATCACGAGATGTCCCTGGCAGGTGATCAGGACCCCATAGTTTCCCTCTCATCACGCGTCCTTTCAGCCGCCCACGAACTACTCGGACTCCGTCTCGTGGAGTACTTTGCTGATCGAAGCAGGTTCGTCTAATGTCTAATTCCCTCCCACGACTTCATTCCCCATGTGTATTTGCCCATTCCCGATCTCGATTCATTGTCTTCATCGTTTTGTTTCCCATTTTCTTCCCCTATCTGAAGTTCGTCCGGTTCCGAAGTTTCGATCTTTTACCCGAAGTTATTTTGAATGTGTATGTATTATTCATTAACAATGCCTTTCAACTTACGTTCTAACGTTTCAGTTTCCAACATTTTTTTTCTTTTTTTTGTTGCCCACCTTCGTCTTCAGACTTGAACTGTACCAGTGCTACTATCCCCGTCTCACGTTGTTCTTTGTTACTGCTTCGTGTAGTTCACTACTGTATTTCGCTTTCGTAGTTTGCTGTACCCAGCAATTACACCATGTTATTTCCTCACCTCGTGTAATAAATGAGTTATGTATGTCTCTTGAAGCGATAGCACTCGGGCGATTGGAACGAGAAGGAAAAGCGACGAGAAGGAGAAGCCAGATGAAAGACATTCGAGAAAGGTGTCAAGGAAACATGGAGGCAGTGAAAAAATGGCTTCGTGTCTGGGATACTCTTCGTGCCTCAATCGACATGGCGCCATTACGCGAATCCATTGGAGGATCATCCCCGACAATGGAAGTGCGAAGTGGGACGCCCTTCGACCAGCAGAAGATTCACCATAACCTCCTCCACTCACCATGCCCTCCGCTCCCTCTGCTGTACGTCGTCTCTTCTCCTGTGTTACTCCCTCCTCCATCAACGAGGCCAAGGACAAGGCCCTCCTCCAGGTGAGGACCCGCCCCTCCTCCACCCAACATCTCCACCTTCAGACACCCAAATCATCCCGAGCTCCATCCCAATCGGCCCAGAAGAATTCCACCAAGAAACATCGAATCAATGCTACGTACCTCAAGATGGAGTCGCCAGTTCCCGCTAAACGAAAGGTATTCTAGGGATCCATCTCTCACCTCCACCTTTCCCTCCCCCCTCTCGCCTCCTCCTTCCTCCCTCCATCCCCCCTTTCAGGCCCCGTTGACCTTCCGCAGCGTCCGTGAGCTCAAGCAGTGCAATGAGGAGAAGTCGCAGAGGAAGAAAGCGGTGGCCTCTATCCTGGAGGAGATCGAACTCAACGAGGACCTTCTCCGTCTCTGCGAGGACATCATCGACTGCCCCGTCAAGCGATCGACCCTCGAGGACTTCTTCAGCTGACTCTCCATTGTAATCTGTGTACTAACGGTGTTTCAAATAAATATTTATCCACGGGGAATGTTGTAACTCTGTTATCGATTTGAGAATGTTAAACTGGAGAACGATGGGAGGGAGGGTCGTTCCTCCCACTGCTCATCAACTCTTTTCCTTGTCCTTAGGTTCTTCTTCCTCTACCTTTGACTTCTTGTTGTCCTCTCCCTTCTCCTTCCTCTCCGATCTTCGACTCTTTCCCCTTTTCTTCTCATCGTCTTCCGCATTCTTCGATCCTTTCTTCTCTTTTTTCTCTTTCGAACTCATCTTCTCTTTTTTGCACTTATTCTCTTCATCTTTCTTGTCCTTTTCAGATTTTTCGATCTTCGAGGGTTCCTTCTTCAATTTTTCCTTCTCGCTTTTTGATTCTTCTTTCTTCTTCATCTTTTCCTTTTTACTTTTCTTTGATCTTTCTTCCTCCCTCAGTGGTTCCTTCTCTAATTTTTCCTTCTCGCTCTGCGAATTTTCTTTCTTCTTCGTCTTTTCCTTTATACTTTTCTTTGACCTTTCATCCCTCTTCGGCGGTTCCTTCTTCGATTTTTCTTTCTCCCTCTTCGACTCTTCTTTCTTCTTCGGCTTTTCCTTCACACTTTTCTTTGATTTGTCATCCTTGGATTTTTCCTTTATACTTTTCTTCTCCGGTTCCGTTATCGTTGCTTGCTTCCCTTTCTTCGGCTCCTTCTCAGATCTCTTCGATTTGGCACTCTTTTCGTCTTTCTTCCATTTGTTCTTTGCCGCGGTGTCTTTCTTCGACTTTTCCTTCTTGTCTTCCCCGAATATTTTCTGTCCCTCCTGTACCACAAGGAGTGTCTGGTAGTTGGGATCGGAGGCCTCTGAAGAGGGGGAAGAGAGAGGGGTGGAGGGGGGAAGGTCCCTCACCTACTTGGTCGGCCACCTTCGGTTTCTGGCCGGACGGGGAGGTCTCTGCCTTCTGGGCGCCTTCGTCGACGAGGCCAAGGTTCTCGTAGTTGGGATCTCCCGCAGCTGAAGGAGGAGGTGAGGGGGGAGGGGCTGGGATAGCAACCGTCCACCATCTTGTCCTCCACCGCCTTCTTGGGAGGGACAGGGATGACGGGAGGCTTCCATCCCTCTGCTTTGCCAAGGGAGGCGATGCCCTTGGAGGGAGAGCCAGAAACGTGGCCACCTGAGGGGGGAGGAATGAGGGGG
>JACMIG010000896.1:0-22114 GCA_014805385.1 Levipalatum texanum
GGGAAGGCGAAGCTTTCGCGCTGGAATTTTCGCCTTATTCTTGCGGGTTGTCGGTTTTTCGATTAGTTTCCACCTGCGCTCGCGGTTGCCTCGGTTCGCTAAAGTAGCCTCATAAATTTTCTCCCCAACGTTGTGCCACGACGTGCCAACAACGACGGCATTGTTATGACGTGATGTGCGCCGCTGTCAGAGCGGCGCGAGTGGTGGATCAAGATAGTGTACGGTGTGGGGGAAGGGAGAGAAGCGAGAGCAGGAACGAACGGGGAGTGATGCTACTGCTAATTTACCGGCGGAATTAAACAAGAACACTTGGGAAATAGCAACATGGTGAAATAGTAAGGATCTATCGAGCATTCTCGGAGATATTTGATTTCATGATACGTACTATACATTTATTGCACACTTTCCTCTCTAATGCAATTCCATCGCGTAAGCATAACAATATCATAATTACGTAGAAATAACACATTGCAATTGAAATGTTCCGCAATCATCTGATGTGAATAGATCTCAACAGATCTACAACCATGAAATTGCACTCCCAGAAACATCACTTCGCACACCTCACACTCTTCACACCACGGACAAAAACCGATGAAGCCGCGGTTTTCTTCGTTGCTCGATTTTTTAAAATGATTATTCTATATTAGATTTCCTTATAAATTTTATTTCTAATCCACCCTGTCTCACTCTTTCTTGCTATTCACGGGTTCCCTCTCATGAGCGCTCGTGGAGAAAACAGCTCGTCAATTCCGGTTTCCCTTTTTATGGCTTTCAATTTGCGCGCTTTCTGTCTTTCAATATTGTTCTTTTATTTGTTAATTTAATTTATTATATTTGCTCTGTGTAATCCTGCTCTCGGCAAGCAGCGCTTCTTTATTCATAGCGAGCAGCAGCAGCGGCATCTGTTCGCACGAATGCATCAAAAGATGGCGGGCTTTCAACGGGGTCCTTCTCATTTCTATGGGCTCCTTCTTCACAAGCGCCCTTTCTTTCATTCCCCGCGCACTTTGTCTACTACAGCGAGGACGGCGCGAAAGTCTTCTCCCCTCGAGCAAGCGCCTCTAAGTGCTCTCGTCGCCGTGTAACTGCGCAAACTGTCTGATGGTGTTTGACACGACTCTCCTTAGTTTCTCCCTTCGCGAATCTTCTAAATCCCCTGAAAAAGTGGGCAAACTCTAGAAATTAGCCGAAATCTATATCTAATTTTATAATTGTAGCAGCACTACTGATAAATATAAATTCGATCTTTCGCGGTAGTCTAGGGTAAGTACAACCTTGTGGCGTAGGAATAATTTGGATCTCCCGCCGTACGGAGCGTACTCTCCACCCTGGGGAGGGGGAGGAGAGTGGAGATCGATCGTGGACCCCCTCGTCCCTCTCCTCCCCCTTGCCCCCTCCTTCCCATTCACTCCGCCGCGAAGATGAGGAGGGGCCATTTGGATGCATACATCTTTATAATGTTGTTATTCCCGAAATCAAAAGCGCCCGTATAAATTGTGCGGTGTTTGCTGGGGCGAGCTCGCCTCTTCGTCTTCCCTTCACTCTCTTCCTTCCCCCCACTCCGCACCCAAACTGCGCCAAATTCTCCTTCGCTCATGTGCTATTTACACGCGTGGCGACGATGTGATTTTCGTTCTTCGCGAATATTCTAAATATATTTATATTATTAACTGCTTTCACTCCAGGGCGCGCGCTCTTCAAGGCTTGCGGGTCGCTGTTTGCCGGTACCTACATCCGCCCCCACGCGCCCTCCTACTTTCTAGTCAGGTACCCAATCAATCGATTTGTTTATTATTTCTAGATTAATCGATAACAAATATTGTCTGAAATAATATCGATCGTTCAGATCTCGCCGATAGCCGGGAAGGGATGGCGTGTCTGCGGCGGCTGCGTGAGGACATCGCCACGCTGGAGCAGCTCTTCCCCCGCGCCCACAACCGATTCCAGGTCTGTCGTATAGTATTCTTACTGCGTTTAGCGGTTCTGGTATATACTGCGCTTAGCGCGGATCATTGCTACCGTAGTGGTGTGTGTGTGTTCGCCTTTCCGAACGAAATCGATAGCGAGGGGGTGGGGAGGAAGTTCCTGTTGAGAGATGGAGAAGAGATAGCGATGTGGAATTATTGTTCCCCCATTGTTTCGCGATCAGTCAGTGTCTCTTTCTTCCCGATAAGCCCCCGAGGTCAAGGTAGACATCCTCTTACACAGATGATTGATCGATAGCGAGTTCTGATCCACCGAGATAAGCATTAGCAAACTTTGGATCTGACATTTGTGAATCTCAAATTGAGATGGCTCAAAAGGTTAACAGAGAGCGAACTAAGCGGGTAGGCGCAGTGCAAGTTTTACTCCCCCCCTCTCCACAAACGCACTCACTCGAAAGTTCAAGTGTGCGATAGCGCGAAAGGCAAGCGAATTGGATACCCCCACCCCGCTCAACTCACCAATGATTGATCGATTGATTTTGGGGATGCGATAAATCAGTAAAAGAATATTCAATCAATATTCGATTGATCGATTGATTTTAGGGACGCAATAAATCAAAAGCACTATTTAATCGATACCCTAAATAAACTGT
The DNA here is from genome assembly GCA_014805385.1 of Levipalatum texanum. Classification (NCBI taxonomy): domain Eukaryota; kingdom Metazoa; phylum Nematoda; class Chromadorea; order Rhabditida; family Diplogasteridae; genus Levipalatum; species Levipalatum texanum. Next base: position 2,582 of record JACMIG010000896.1, read on the forward strand.
TTATTTGCAGACCCTCGTGGCATCCGTCGATGAGATATCGCTCAAGTTCGTCTCCGACGACGGCAAGTCCATCGTGTGCAATGCCAACATCCAGGTACAGTGCGATTATATTTGGGCGACATTTCCTATTGAGCAGAAAATATAATTCACACTATACGCACCGTTTGCAGGAAAACTACCCCCGCCAGCCGCCCATCTGGTTCTCCGAGTCGGAGTCTCCGTACGTGACGGCCATCCTCGAGCGCCTTACGGAATCCGAGTCCACGCCCATCCTCCATCAGGTATCGTAATCCCTTTTAGTAGTCTTTTAATCGACAACTGAATTGATCGCGAATTAATTCAATTTCCGAATAAATAGCTGTTTGTCAAGAACATTTCAACCCTCATGGGGATACCATTCTTCTTGTGGCTTGAGCGATATTTTTCTTATAATCATAATGTAATGATAAAATTAAATTTTCTCGGTTCTGATGATCGCAAACTGATTCCAGATCCACCAGCTTCTCTCCGAGCTGTGCTCCCACTTCAACATCACCGCACCCCTCGAGCTCGGATCGATCGCCCCTCCCGATGAGATGGAAAGGGACGAGGGACAGGTACGGTAGCTTGAATCGCTTTATGATTTTTGGCACGATGCCAAGGAATGTAGATTCTTCAGGGAAGCGAACTCAACAGCGACGAGGAGGAGGGGATGGAGGGGGACGACGAGGACATGGATGAGGTCGTTGACATGGCCGAGGATCCTCCCGCATCCAGCACCGGCGACGACGGAATTGCTGCCGAGGGCATGGAGGTTCGCTAGTTCCATTCGGGCTTTTCCTTCGGGACCATGTTTCGTTCAAATTGGCATTGATTTAGATGCTCGACCGGTTAAATCGCGCAACGCGGCAACAACACCTCGATGGACAGGTCAAGGTGAGTTCCGTTTAATTCTTTCAAATTGACGCGCGGAATACAGTGAAATATGAATAATTTTACAGGGTTCCATCACGGCCACCGATCGATTGATGAAGGAACTGCGGGAAATATATCGCAGCGAGAAGTTCAAGGATCGTAAGTTGATTTATTTATTTATTTTTGACGCATTATCTGAGTCGGGCAGGTTCAAGAATATAATTTACCTTCAGACACCTTCTCGATCGACCTCGAGAAGGAGTCGCTCTACGAGTGGTGGGTCAAGTTGCACAAGGTAATTTATTTTCCGTGTTTATTTTTGTCAACCTGCCAATATTTGTAGGGCAATTTAAAAGCGGTAAATTCTTCCAGGTCGACCCGGACAGCGCGCTCTCCGGCGACATGGCTACGCTGAAGGATGAGCAGAAGCAGGATCATCTCCTCTTCCACTTTGTCTTCAACGACCACTACCCCTTTGAACCGCCGTTTGTCCGGCTCGTCTCCCCGCCGGTGGGTCGTGTAATACGATGCTTATTACTAAGTATTGATTTATTACGATGCCTTTTTACAAAGTAATGATCTATCACGCTGCTTATTACTAATTGATTGATTAATTTCCTTCTCTAAACGTCATATTTCCAGATTTCGAACGGCTTCGTCCTCGGAGGCGGTGCGATATGCATGGAGTTGCTGACAAAGCAGGTTTGTAATATCGATCGAAAGCTGATCGATCGCAAAACTGGATTATTATGTTTTTGATAAAAAATCACAATATTCAGGGCTGGACGTCGGCGTACTCGATCGAGTCCGTCATCATGCAGATTGCGGCGACGCTCGTTAAGGGCAAGGCGCGCATTCAATTTGAGCAGGCCAAGGTACGGTAGCTTTGAGCATGTATTGATTTTTTGATTTATCGATTGATTATATTGTTGACTTATCTATTGCCTTTTCAGGCCAACGGGACGTACTCGCTGGCGAAGGCTCAGCAGTCCTTCAAATCCCTCGTCCAGATTCACCAGAAGTCGGGATGGTACACGCCCCCGAAGGAGGATGGATAAGATGAGGTTGCTCTTTTCGGACGCTGCCTTTGTGAATGCCTTTCATATTTGCCCACTCGTACATACTGACTGTCTCTCTATCTGACATCACCGCGCATATTACGAAGTTTTCCCCGATGCCGTGTAATTTGTCGACTAATTTTCTATGAAACGTATTTTGTTCCATCCCGATTCTGCCATTCGCGCTCTAGTTCCTTTAAGAAACGGTTAGATATTCGCGTATTTGTTGCCCAGGCTAGATTTATTTGCTCCATTACTACTCGATAAGTGACCAAAAGCGTAGCTAAACAACCTCACCACTATGCTCTATCTCTCCATTCGAATAATGCTCCACACTTCCCCGCTACTATCGGGCCCATTCAATTACCTCGTGAACACACCCCCCCGCTCTATCCTTTCACTTTATCGATTCAGCACAATCGCCAAATTATTGATCGATTCATCACCGGACCGCTTGTTACATCCTGCCTTGTATCCTTCCCCTCGTGTGCATACTATAAATTCCCTGTCTCAAGCCGAGCCCCCCTTTCTCACTACGGATATTGGCTATTTGGAACCCTTCTATTGCATCCCGATCCCTTTCTTTCTAACACTGGCTCGGTGATTGAGTTTTTTTGCAACAATACATTAATATTTTTGCCCAATTTAACTAACAAGGGAATTACCCGAGCCGGCCCAAAGGGATCAGGGCAGGTGACACACCGTTAGAATGGGGACGTCGAGTAGATCACGGAATAATATGTTTTAGGTGCGAGAAAACTTTCCCCCCATGACATATAAGGGGTCAAAGATCACTCGTGTGGCCGAGAGGTCTAAGGCGCGTGTACCAATCTGCACGTCGCGGGTTCGATCCCCGCCGCGGACGAAACTTTTGCATTTCACTTTGAGTGTTGGGGGCAATACGAGAAGCACTTGCCAAGATGTGTGGAGTCTTCAAAGATTCAAGAATGTGTAAATATTTCGCAGCTTCGATCGTTTCTCAATTTTGACCCGATCCCTTCTCTTCTGTCAACTCGTCCGGCCCCAACAAATTCTGTATCGCGTGGGTAAGGGTAGAATCAGATTGGTGCTGCATTGTGTATTGAAAAATGAATAATATGTTGTGGAACCTACGGTGCGGAGGGTCGGGATTCGATCCCAGCCACTGATTTATGTGCCCTTGCGTGGTCCGTGGGCACTTATGCATCCTTGCGTGGTCCGTGAGCCCCCGCACTCATCTCCCCCACTGACTATGCATCCTTGCGTGGTCCGTGAGCCCCCGCACTCATCTCCCCCCACTGACTATGCATCCAGGAGTCGAGGATGAGGAGGGCGGAGGAGGAGACCTCGGGCACAACGCAGGTTCGGAAGAAGGTCATCATGCCCTCCTTCCGAGACCACGACTCCATCAAGTCCCTCGCCGCCCCCGGAACCACATTCACCGTCATGAACATCCCCGCTGGAGCCACCCCGATGATCCAGCCCTGCGATGTCTATTTTTTCCGCTTCTTCAAGGGCATGTACCGGAGCTTCACCGCCCACGTCGTTGCCCACGAACTGGATTTCGACATCCACAAGAGGGACAACATCCTGAAGACGATTTCTGCTATCTACCGTGCCTTCTCCCACCCGCGGTTCAAGGACTTCCTCCTCTACGCGTGGCACCATGCCGGATATGAGGACTCGTGCCCTCCTCCCTTCCTCACTCCAAAGCAGTATTGCCTTCCCAAGAACCGTTCTTTCCCATGCGAGCACCCGGGATGCGACGACACGGTAGCCTTCATCCGCTGCCCAACCTGCGAGAAGTACTTCTGCTTCACCCACTTTCTCGAGCCGACTCCCGCGGAGATCCACTGGTGTTAATCACCACCCAGAACCCAACGGCCCTCTTTAGGGCCACCAATCTATTCCAAAGAGCGTTTATTTTTTTCGATTTCCACGGTTCGGTTTCCCACGGACCACGCAAGGATGCATAGTCAGTGGGGGAGATGAGTGCGGGGGCTCACGGACCACGCAAGGATGCATAGCCAGATGGGGAGAGAGGAGTGCGGGGGCCCACGGACCATGCAAGGACGCATAAGTGCCCACGGACCACGCAAGGGCACATAAATCAGTGGCTGGGATCGAATCCCGACCCTCCGCACCGTAGGTTCCACAACATATTGTCATTTTTCAATACACAATGCAGCACCAATCTGATTCTACCCTTACCCACGCGATACAGAATTTGTTGGGGCCGGACGAGTTGACAGAAGAGAAGGGATCGGGTCAAAATTGAGAAACGATCGAAGCTGCGAAATATTTACACATTCTTGAATCTTTGAAGACTCCACACATCTTGGCAAGTGCTTCTCGTATTGCCCCCAACACTCAAAGTGAAATGCAAAAGTTTCGTCCGCGGCGGGGATCGAACCCGCGACGTGCAGATTGGTACACGCGCCTTAGACCTCTCGGCCACACGAGTGATCTTTGACCCCTTATATGTCATGTGGGGAAAGTTTTCTCGCACCTAAAACAACATTATTCCGAGTTTTCTCGCACCTAAAACAACATTATTCCGTGATCTACTCGACGTCCCCATTCTAACGGTGTATCACCTGCCCTGATCCCTTTGGGCCGGCTCGGGTAATTCCCTTGTAACACATTTTCGTATATCCGCGCCCCTCCTAATTCGTATGATTACTAGATTTGTTTCGACATCGAAAAGATGACTGATTGAAACGATTCGTTTATAGTAGACAGAGACGTTCAGGTGGGGTGGCACCATAAAATGCAAAAATATTAACTTCCGAACACGATTGCCAACGGCGTATAGTTCACTCATAAGGCGATCGTGTTTGCTCACAAATTGTAGTGCATCAGTTGTCGGTTAGTTCCGAATATCCGCCCATCGCGCCAGTCTTCCAACAGCTGTGTTCGAGGGTGTTACTCTTGTATTTTTCGGCACATTTCCGCGCTCAATTTTCATGTATACTAGTCTGTTGTTGATTGACTCGAGAATAAAAGTGATCCTGATAACTTCATTTCGACATGCAGTCGAGGTTCTTGCTTGAAGAAGCACCAAATTATGTACAAAAATAGGGCAAAACTGCAAGCACAATGAAGTGCATTTGAAAGATTAGTGTACAGAAACAGAAACGAGTAGTAAGGGGCGGTAATAAAACCAGTAGCATCGAAAAAAAAACGGAATTGGGAGGAACGACGATGGAATTTTTGGCGGGAAAACAAGATGGATAAAGCATCATAGATCCTTGGCATCGATGAGGATATCGAGATCGGCCGCCAGTCGCTTCAGGTACACATCGTGTGCGGGTCTGAAATACACCTGTCACTAGGGCTTCTCCAGAGCTCGTCAGGAAATTATGCTTCGAAGGAATTTTGCTGTATTTTTCTGAGGAGATGGCCGACGCGGTATGCGCATGGTTCCCACTCGAGAATTATGACCATAAATTTCAAATTACCGGAAGATCTCGTCCATCAGTGCGGGCGAGCAGAGAGCGTCGAAGAGAAATTGGAGACGAGCCGAGGACTGCAAATGAGAGTTCAAATAGGATTACGGTATCCTGTTCCATCCTCAGGGTTGAAAATAGTGCAACGTTTATAATTCCGTTTTCATGATTATTACGCGATTATTACAGCACCTTGTCACTCAGCTGTAGGTTAACGAGGGGCTCGAGCTCATCGCGGAGCTCCGTGCAGAGGCCGATGATGTAGGAGCGCTCGTACGAATAGGCAACCTGAAGAGCGTCAGTAAACAAATAATGAGCCAGGGGCACCGTACCTGAGCAAAGCTTATCACGGCGAGGCAGAGATTGTGAGTGTGGCGGCGGACGCGATTGAGGCGCTCCTGAGAGATCCGTATCGAGTAGCAAGAACAATAAATAATCGATAAATAATCGTAAATCAATAAATAATCGTAAATCAAAAAATAATTAAGACATAATTTCTGACCTGTTCCGCCTCTCCATCGAGAAGTCCATTGCGCGCGAGGACGCCCACCTTCAGCGCCAGCTTCATGGCGTATTTGACGAGCTGTAAATAAATCCGTCCGGATAAAGTTACTACATTTATCTGTATAACGGAAAACGGTACCTTCTCCGCGCGCTCCTTGTCGGCGGCCGAGCGCAACAGGGCATGGAGCGAATCGAAAGCGGCAGCAGCCGGATCGGGGAGTACCTATGAGGACGGAACTATTAAATCAAATTTTCGATTCGATTTTCATCGGTTTTTTAAAAAGTTCAAGAAGCCCTACACGGAAACAACCTTTCTAGTGTTGTGCAATTGCTTTCAGAGTACATAATAATTTCACAAGGAGTGAGAACTTCACAAACCTGTTTGGTGAGGACCTTGCTGGTGGCGAGGCGTCCCGCCAGCTTCTTCTGCATCCGCACAGCCAGCGATGAGAGTGGAGGAGCGGAGGCTAAAATAAAGTAGTACTTTTTTGAAGAGACGTAAAATGCGAGGATATGAGTAAGATTCCGAAAATTGGCTACAAACCAAAATCTTTTATTTTTTTTAACAAAAAGTGCACTCTTTCAATCCATTGAATATTTAATTTTTAATGTATAAATGATGCGTTGCCCCAATCACTGAAGCAATGGACATTTCATAACGTTCTTTCTTACTCATCCTTTACAAATGGTGTCATTTCTTCGAATGATAAGAGTATTAACGCACCAGTGGCCGTGGGGATGGGGCGAGAGGCATCTGTCGAATCCCCAGCCGCCGAGAGCGAAGGCGGAGGAAGGGAGAGGAACTCACGGGCAGAGACTGAGAAGAGGTATTACTACGAAAGAACTCGAATCGAAAAAAATCAATAAATATTAATTATTTATAAATAGTACCATCATCCGAGTGCGTAGGCGTCGTCAGCACGTCCGTCATCGTCATAGCACTGGATCCACTGCAAAAAATGTTTGAAACTGGGAGGATTACGGTACTGAAAGGAAAGGTTCCGAACGCTAGAGAACTGAATAGTTCAAGGGAAGAAAGATAAATCGACTGGGCGCGAACGGTCAGTTGATAGAGATGGCTCATAAGATTGCACAGGGAGATGGCACCGCGTGTTTTTCTCACAATGAATAATCTGGCGAAGGACCCCGGGGGCCCAACTGCTATTAGCGAATCGCATGCTGTACAAGGAAAACACATGCCCGAAATACAGAACAATTTGCGCAACAGCGCTAGAAATTTCGCGAAATGGTCTGATTATGTCGACGGTAATTTACTTGACGAAGACGTCCGTCGAAGGACTAATGTGCAAGCACGAGGGCCTGTGCTCCAATGAGTCAGCACTGTCGATAGATCACTTGACTGTCGCGCGGAATGCCACTGACCGGACAAGGACGAACCAAACGGGAGGGAAGGAGGGGACAGGAGGGACTGTCATTAGAAAGAGGGGCGTGCCTGATCGCATTCAAAACAAGGTCAGTTGCCTGAACAAGCGCCGTCTCGCCGCTCTCTTTCTTCTCTATGCGTCTCGAGGCGCGCTTTTGAAATCGGAGATCCAAGACATCACTAGTGCCCTTCGAGCCTGACAATCGAGAAGGAAACATGAGAATTATGAACTGAGCGGAATACGGAAAATGCGTATGAAAGAAATTGATCGAAATTATCGAAAAGATTCAGTTCAACAAGATAAGCAGGCAAAAAGTTTGATGCCTGAGTATCATGATGCTTACGAGGTAAAGACTGCAACTGCGGAGAGACGCAGGCGACAAAGAGAGAGCTTTTGAAATCAGTTTGCGATAACGGTGAGAGCGCCGCCAAGATCTCAATCTTTCAAAGATTTTTGCAGAATTTTCAGCTCAAATCGTGAATTTGTTCGTTCGCGTGTCCACATTGGACTACCTGACATGTATTTTCTCAACCCACCGCTCCTCTTCGCATGTGTGCACCTTTGCATTCCGCGAGCAGTTGTTTTTATTCTCGATGGGTTGTAATTGTGAGTGATAAGAATCTCTGCGCGCAGTTATAGTGCTATGCCGCGATGTAATTATAGTGGAGTTGGAATTTTACGACTTGGAACGGCTCGCAGGACAATAATGCCTTGGGCACAACAGCTGGATCCGAGACTAGAGAGACGGTTAAGTGGGAACCAACATGAATAGGATGAAATGCAAGGCTGAGATGCTCGCTTTCTCATGCTGATTCAGTCGTTATTCAATTCAAAAGAAGATGACCGAGAGAAGAGACGCTACATCTGCGGGATAGGAGGAAGGGAAATTCCGATGATACGATTGGCAGAGCTCATAATAAGTGGCCATTCGATGATCGATAGAGAGGTGCTCGATTAGAAGGAATGAGATGGAAAGGGGTGAAAGCTGCTCACCCATGTGAATGAAGTGATGAGGAAGAGTGAATGTAACAGGAGTGCTAGGTGCGAAATCGAACTTTGCCGGTTATCTAACTGATTATAGAATGATGATTGTTGTATCACGGATCAGTATTTTCAAAGTATTTGAAAGCAGGGGCACTTGACGAGCTTGGACTTATTCTCAGCATTTATCGAACGTTGTTTGCGATCAACAACAAGAGCTGAATAAGATTACGACCCGAAAGCATACACGACACTGGTGAATACTGAACATTGGAGAATTCGGAATCCAGCGAACTCGAAAGCGCAGGTATGTACAGATCGGCGACGATGCACTATTGACATCATTACTGTGCATTAACGAGGACTCGAGCGGAAAGTTTTCCGCGTCTTTGGTCGCATGACAAATTTGGTGAGCTACCCGCGCAATGGGAATACAGGAGGGAGGAAAAAAGGGATGAAAGTCGATCTAGACATCCGCTTCCGCTGTATCACAGTGCATGCGAACGCTGTGGTCGCCGGCGCTGCTGCTGCATCCATTGCTCATGGTGCATTCGAGACCTGCAATTCTTATTGTTAATCATTTTGGGATTACCTCCGCGCGATTTGCGCATTTTAATTCCTTTCATTATTTTTATTTTTGCTAATTTTCAACTTTAATATTGTTATTAATGATAAGCTTACTTCGCTTTTCTTCCAGGGGCGGCATCTTTGAGCACCGACTCGACGGTTTCCTCGTCGCTACGGAGATCGACTCGGCAAAGGACGTCGTCAGGCAGTTCGTCTCGGAGTACACGGCGTCCTCGTCCTCCTATAGATAAGTTACTTGGCTATATAGCTGATTTCATTGAGTTTCTTAGACAATTTTACTGACCTCGATAATAGTTGTCTGTGGCGCATCCTGTGGCTGCGCTGCAACGCGTCCAAAGCGTTTCCTATCTAAAGGAATATAATCTGTATTTGAAACTACCCCCAGTTCGTTCACCTTCTAGAGAAGCGAAAACGGCGGGCTCGGTCTGTCGCCGAGCTCGTGCTACTCTCGATGTGATGACGCCCGCTTTGTTCTTGCCCATCTCCACGAAGGACCGCGGGCGGGACTTCCGGTTTCTGCCGATGTATTCTTTGGGACTCGCCTATCGTCTGGACTCACTTTCCATGCCGGCTCATCTTCACGTTCAACTTATCCGGCGGCGGCCGGACGAACGGAATTATCCTGTGAGCGAGTGTCCACACTAAAGACACAGTTACGTTCGTTGATTCACGGTCACTTACAAGGCAGCAACATCCTTAGTGCACTTTTCTTGAACTCCTTGACAGTAAAGGAATAGATGATGGGGTTCAGCATCGAGTTGCAGTAGCCTAAATTTGACGATTGCATGCTTTTTCTATGCGGGATTCCTCACCCAACCAAGATGCCATGTCAATGGCCAACGCAGGGATACAGTTGTCGCAACGCGAGTCTGAAATGCTCTTTTATCCCAGATCAAGGAGCCCAGACGTACTTGTCAGGTACAAGCTGAAGAAGGGTAGCCAGCAGAACAGGAATGAGCACGATACGACCCCTGAAATAACACGTTTATTACACGCGAGAAGCGGTTGCTAACCGAGTGTCTTGGCTATCCTCTCATGGGTTCGCAGCACTCTTCGTTGGTGCTCGACCATGCCATTCTTCCGCCCGAAATGTACACGCAGAGTCGTCTGAAACAATTTGTTTTCTCTAGCTGTCCTCATAATTAACAATGATTCCAAGTTTCCCACCTGCTGGCTGATGGTGTTGGTGAGGAAATTCATATTCTGCCCGAGAATCATCAAGAAACCGCGATCGAGCGCTTTTTGGCGCTTACTGAACATTTCGCTCTTGGATAATGGAAATGGGCACCAAACCGAGCGAGTTTGTAGATCCTCCAATAGAGACTGAGCGTCACCGATGCAGGAATGAAGAAGGCAAAGACGACCGAATGCGCGAGGTAAACGATTTCGTTTCCCGCGAAGCAGGTTGGATTATCAGTATCGCCGTCCTTTACAACTGAAATACACGGTCATGTTCGTCGCCATCACTGCTTGGCCCGAATTTCTCTACATCATCCCCAATTTGCCCGACGGCGGGAAAAATCTCGTTTTCAAAGAAAATCTGGATGGAGCGCCTTCGGAACTCTCATAATCGGAGGACTACCTTACCGTGCGCAGCGATGTTCAATCGCACAGTAGCAAGGAGGATACCCGAAGAAAAGATCCAGATTGTTATCATTACGAGGATTACCTGGAATGTAATTTATTTATCTTTGAAAATATCCCGAATCTTTACCCGTGTTTTGGTGATGATTGATTTATACCGTAGCGGCCGCGTTACGGCCATGTACCGATCCACCGAAATGACGCAGATCGTGACCTGGAAAGGATGTGATTCATGGCTGGTTAGAATACTCATAATTTCTTACCACAGAACATGTGCAGAATGTCACATCGGCAGCCACCCAAATCTTGCACAGGAGTGGGCCGAAGATCCATTTTCTACAATGTTGTTTGTTATCATGAAACTATCGGTAAATACCGAGAGATAAGATGGATTGCTCCGAGAGGTAGCACGAAAACGCCGACGAGAAAGTCCGTCAACCCGAGGTTCCACACCAGTAATGTCGTGTTCGTGCGCCCGACACGTGCCTGGAAGGAGGGAATACCGTGGTATTCTAGGATGCGGAGTAACCTTGAAGCAGAGCACGAGAAGGTTGCCGAAGATCGTGAGGAGAATGATAATGGTGACTGGTATTGCGAGCAGGAACATGAGCGGATTACTCGCATCCTCCTCCATGGGCTGTAAATACACAATATTAAATGATATCCTAATATTCATCCATTTTTACTATTCCGCGTCAAGTAACGAAAAAACTATGAGAATAGCTTTTTTCAGTTTGAAATTCTAACGCAACAGCACCAATCAGAAGAGCGGAAATTTCTCGAAGGGGCGTTTTCTCAAGATCGCCAAGAGACTATTGCGGAAGTAGAGGAGCTTCTTCCGCATCTCTCTCCATGAAGAAGCAGACGAAGTCCGAGAATCACTCTCGAGGTGTCCCGGTCACGATAGCCTGTCCAAGTGGGGCTATGAATTATGAGTACACCATAAAAGAACCAGACGTTGTTCGGCCAAGGGCACATCTAGACCTCGAAGAATGCGGTGGGCCAGAAAGGCTGCCAGGCCCGCAATTGAATTGGTGCGTGCAAAATGCGTTGACAATGCACAGATTCTCATCTGAGGACGTGCTTGGAAAAGAGCGCGCGAGATTCGGTTATGCTTGTGAATACGAGGTCTAGGAGATGTTCGAGGAGTACAGGATTCATTCCTGTGTCATATCGCCCTAAATCGGTACAGGGGTCCAAGATGGGGATAGCCATGAATGTTTCAGGGGGTTCAGGAGCGAAATTGGAAGTGAAGCGGAGTGCGCACAGGAATGGGATAGAGGAACGAGTGATGCGAGGGTGGATGAATAGTACCAGTGATGTTCAAAAGAAGCAATTATTCTTTCTGGGTCGAACAAGTCACTGTATTATGGAAAGGTCTCAAATGATGAAAAGGTCTCATAATCGTTGGTCGCCGAAAGAGAACTTGCTTCTTCGATCTCTAGGGATACTTCGGCGCTTGTCTCCGGCAGTCGCTCTCGAATCGAGAGCACTAACGATGTTTAACCCTTCTGATTTCCCGAATGCAAGGAGAAAGACGAGGATAGAACGCTTTCTTATTTGCTGAAATCCTCTATTCCCCGAAGAGGCAAAGGCGGGATATTGTAGTTGCCCAGAGGGTGTTACGAATCTCTCCTCATTGTCTCTAACCAGTCATACCATGAGAAGAACGAGGATCATTTGCGAGAGAACAGAACATCTGGAACTCTAAAAGGAACAACTTTCGGATCCCAGGCGAAATACTGTTTTGCCCTAGAATGACTATATAGAAAACTACCCGGAATCCGGCATTTGTTGTTGCCGAAGATTCCCAAATCCTCTCTTCCATGTGCTACAATATTCCGAGGGGAAGGAGGACGCTCGTGCGAACCTTCTCTCCGCAGCCTCCGTGCGCGAAGGCTTCTTCCTCCGAAGGAAGGAAAGAGATTCCACGCGCTATCGACGGATTGCGGAATTTCGCCGCCGAACTGGAGAGGAATAAGTTCCGAAGTTGCGATGAATTTCCCTGAGCGCACGAGGAAAGGGAGGGGGGCGGACGATGCTCGAGAACAAGTGGGCAGGAGCGAATCAGCTCAATTTCCCGAGACAACAGCGTAGGAAGGGGCTTGATGCGGTGCGACGTTTCGCCCTTCTCTCCCTCCTCCCCCCTTCCTTCCGCCAACTCATCTCGTCCTCGCAGTCATTCAAAGGCATTCTTCAGTCCCTCCCCGGCCGTCTGTTTGCAAAGTGGATTTTGCGCAGGGGCACGAGCGGCTCGTGAAAATCTCCCCCTCACTCTATCCCCTCCCCGCGCGGAGGACCCTTCCTCCTCGTGGAGAACCGAGATTGAAATGAGGGACGATGGAGAGGAATCAGGGGAGAAGTCTACTGTGATGGTGAATTAAAAAAAACTGGCATAGCGAACACCGGATGGAACGCTGAAAGGAACATCGTCCGGACCACATAATTGCCCATACCGGTGCTAACCTTCATTGTCTCTAGCTGGCAGAACGATGGGAGAAGCGATGACAGTGGACAGTGAACGTTGAAACGCCCTTCGGACACCACAACAACTGCATGCATCCAGCTAATTAGTCATGGGCCACTTCAGAGTAGACGAGGAGGTGGTGGTGGTGTCAGAGGATAGCGATCAAGCCAGGCTAGACTCTGCTTTCTCGAACTCCCCCCTTCTTCGCTTCTATGCCTCCGGCTATTGGGGCGCGCTCGTGGATGAATGGGAGGAAGGTGATGGAGACATCGTGGTGTGGGAAGGGGAGTTCCGCGACAGAGAGAGGGACGGAGATCCTCGCAACAGCCTCGCGGGCCTTTGGATACCGAAGTCGGGAACTGCCTTTTGTCACTGCTCAAAACGCCTATATTGGCTCGACCCCTCAACCTTTGCCGTTCCCGTTCCCGAGACTGAATCTTCAGCCTCACCATATCTCAGCGCTAATAAAGAATCTATAGGCTATAGATTATAGCTGATTTCTTCCACACTTCGGTGGGAATTCAGGTTCTCGCAGCATGCAAGGGTTCAGCCGTTGATTCTTTTTCCCCTGGAAGATTCAAAAAAACTGTCTGCTAACGGACATACTATCGGAACGGCAATTGCAAGGTTTGGAGGTGATACAGAACAATTGAGCTGGTTTAACTGTTCTGCTTCCATTCGTATGATCGGCGGCCTTTTAAACAGGCAAATTCCTCGGAGTGATCTTGTAGCCGTCGTTCCTGGCACGCAGGCCCCACTCGTGGGAATTCATATGTTCCTTAGTCCCCCGTGGAGTAGTTTCAGAGTGATGATACGCGTATGGTGCAGATTGAACTCGAGTTGCGGAAACAGGAAACTATGCTGCGCCCCCCATCCCCGGAAGCAATGGGAATCCGAGAACATCCAACATGGACGTGCACATGAACGGAGTATGAAGTTTCGTGCAGACTTTTTAAAATTGATATCTGGACTACGGGAGACCGAACTTTCGGTGTGAACCAGAGAACTTCTCCTAATCCGCTCCGCGATACTGGATTCCCTATATTCTTCTGAATCTCCTGTTGGAAAACAAATATGACATTGAAGTTACCAGCTGGACAGGCTAGTTGGACATGGTGCCCAACCGAAGTGTGAAAGCGGGGACACTTGCTTCTCGGTATACAAGCTAAAAGTTCTTTGGCGTGCGATAATATTATTTACGTCCAAGGACGTCTTCAACGTCGGACCTCGGTGATCAACTCTCTGTCTAGGAAGACGACAAGAGCCAACACAAGTTTCGATGGAGACAAAGCACTTGTACCCGAATATTGTATTAGACTCGTTTGGATCGCGGATAAGGTGAGAAAATCCAACCTGTTCCGTTGGCATTTGGGAGCAATTGCCGGTTGCATTCGCGATGCCGTCACACAGGGTGCAGTTCAGTTGCTCGGCGATCGTGTCGTTGCAATTCATCTGAATTTCAAAGTTATCTATAATATAATAATATCTTTTTCTTTTTTTTCGATGAATCTATTTCGATGAGACTATAGAAAAATGATCAGGAGCTGCTTTCTCTATTATCCATTTTATGCGGTAATGTTTTATTTAATCCCAGAATTCTGCTGTTCAACTGACCAGGATCTCGAAGGTGAATGGGCCGTTTCCCTCTTTCACGATCTCATGTCAGGTATGAATAGGAGCCCTTTTTACCTCCATCTCCTGAAAAGTCCTCATAAGGGAAGAAGTGCGACAACAACGAAATGCATCCGAATATGAACAATGGCACGGGAGCTCACAACGTTATGTGGATGCACCACTCTCAATTATCCGCTGCAAGTTGTGGCGGCGTGGAAGAGGAGAAAGACAGTCAATTAAAGGATGGGGGCTTACGATAGAGCTGAGGATAGGAGAACGCCCATGGAACCAGTGAACTTCATATTTTCCCGTTCCAGTTGTCATCTCCAGGTTCGCCCCGAGAGAAAAGGATGTGAAGATGAAGCAAAGCTGTTCGCGACACTAATAGATCTACGCGCAGCTGGTCCTATTTTTACATTTCATGCGATATTCTAGGAGCGTGGGTTGCTCTTTATATAAAAATGTGAAAATGGCGAATAACAAGGACGATGTGTGAGTCTCGCATGGGAGAGAAAGCCCTCTCTCCTCCCTCCTCGCCCCTTCGTCCAAGCCCCCGGATCGTCGTCCTTCGTTGCGAATGCCATTCACACAGCTGCTGTGTATTGAATACGGCGAAGTCGTCGAATGAGACCTGATTTCAAGAAGGCGAGAGCTCCCCTTTCCCGAGAATGAAAAAGAGGACGGGATGAGATGAAGAAGAGCACAGTACAATGTGATGAAGAGGAGCACCCGACTAAAAAACTGCGATTGGAGTCGCGCTCGTTAGTGAATAATCACGGTCATGAACCCTTTTCGACATCAACAACCACTCGAGCGTCCACTTCAAACAACGTCCCGTGAGTTCTTACCGATCTAGCTCATCAGACAGCACCATTGATGGACGATACGGAGAATTGCTTTTCCGGCAGTCTGGAACGGGGATAGGTTGATCTAAGATCACGAGCAGACAGTAACAGATGCGGCTTGATTTTCTGCGGTTGACTTCAATAAAAACAGAAGCTACAAAGAACTTCTATTATAGCTATTCCAAATCTTTCTAACATTGAGTGCCGTCCGAACAGTTCTCTCTCTATTGAAAACGGCGTTTCACTCTTCATCTGACAAGCTGTAGACAATGGGATGAGAGTTTCGGGCTTACAATTAGGTGTGCAGTGAATTCTGCTGTTGATTTCTGACCTACAGAGAGCAAATGGGGGCTACAGGCCGCTTCTCTTGTCTATTTTGTTTTGATTCTACGTTTGCAGACAATCGAAGGATGTGCTCCGATGTTTTCGACTTCAGCCCTCATTAGGGTGCTGTGCTTCCGATTCCTCAGTAATTCCCCTGACGCCTATGCTAAATGAATGAAAACCTATAGGAAATGACAAAACTACTTCTCATGCAAGCCAACTTATCATGACAGATTAAAGGAAAATGACAATACTACTTCATCATGCCGTTAATCATGACAAAAGATAATTACTTTTAGGCAACTTGTCATGCCAGAAAAAAATGGAAGATCTTTCCGGTCCTTAGGGCTTTCTCAAGCTTCTTCTTCTTCTGGAAGTGGAGAGCTCACGACTCTCTTAGCCTCTCTCTCTCACGAACTTTTCCGAATAAAGAGGGCCTCGCTCTGAATGCGAATGACCGCAGGCGAAAAGACCATGGATCAAAATAGGGAAGCGCTCGTTGAGACTTCAGATAAAGCTCACTTTTCCGATCTAACGATAAAGAGTATAGCTCTAGTCGATACTACGATGCCACAAATATATCAGCATCCAGAACGAGACATGATTATAGTCAACGTAGCGGTGGTATGCACACATGCGCAACCAATAATTCAGCTGCTCTAGTTGTGCGGCGATGTTAATTGCTCAATCTATGTGCTGCTATTGCACGACGAGAGAAACCCCCTTTCAATGGAGAGAGAACAGTCGCATATGGAACGGAACACTAGACGCGTTTGGATCGCCGACAATATGCTGACACTTTGAAGATATCCTGATATCCTATAACGAGGAAGAGATAAACATTTCCATGGACACGGTTCCGGCGAAACAACACTGCCATGGAGGAAGGGAAGGAAGCTCGCGAACATTCTGGGGACTTCCAGGGCTCCTTCCTCTCCCTCAACTCAGAAGATAGGTCAGGCAAAGACAGGAGAGTCCAAGCAGGCCGATTCTCAGCGGCACGAGAGGGACGATGGCGCATTGTTGGAGGGTGCGAAAATCGCATTGCATACGGCCCCTTGCGCGGTCACGGGAAGCCGAGAGAAGAGAGAAGTGAGAAAGGACTGGAGAGTATGATGATGCGGAGGGGGGGGGGACTGACTCCCCTTTCAAGAGGGATATATTGCCAAGGGCCAGAGGGGTGTTTCTTACTGCGGTTAGCGAATGGTGATTATTATATCTACGCGACCGAAATGATGAACAGTAGGGTTGTCGAAACGGATAGTTCAGGCCTGTCTAGAATTGCGGATATCCGCAGTCGATGGGAACTATCCGCATCTGACTGTCTGGAAATCCGCTGATATGCGCTGTCCTTTTTTGGCACAACCATTGAATATCGTCCCAAGACAAGTCCCTGAAAAAGAACAACTTTTAAGAGCTCGTGGTTCTGGAGATATTCAAAGCGGAATTTGCTGCGTGCGCACTCAATTTATACACCTCTTGGGTTCTTGGCAATTTTGCCTAGCCAGGAAGCAAATCGTAAACAGTATTTTATACTACGAGGTGACCAACGTGAGTCAGGAGATCTGTATAAGGGAACGGGGGGCAGTATCAAAGATCTGACAGTACACTGGAGGAGGATCTAATAGAAGTTTGATGATATTAGGGAGAGGGGAGCGACTCTCCCTTCACGGGATATTGCCTACATCATATAGGAGGAATCATACAGTCTCTGCAATGAGAGCTGACATGACTACATCACGCCCGAGAAGATGGAGAACAAAAATGCGCTATAGAAGAGGTCACCCCCGCAGTGATCTCGTCTCTATGGTCGCCTCCGTTGCGAAGTCCAGGCCATAAATGGGATGTAACCAGGAATCTGGGAAGTGAGAGGAGGTGACCTCTAAAAACGAGACTATGGAACAGCGGCTGGACAGAGTTTTGCTTCTCCTTTGAACGTACATCGCAGATATCTAAGCATCGCGCTCCAAAACACCATTACGCGTACTCAAGAGTTCCCGGAAGGCCACTTCAAGCGAAGAGTGGCCCTCCTTCATCATCCCCCTCCTCGCATAAAGCTAAACGCCCATGACTGCCGGTCATTAAGGGGGGGTTGGCTTCTTTACGTGGCGAGGGATGCGATTGGCACGTAAAAAGGAGGGACGACCTCAAGACGGCGCCTGATTGCTCCCCCTCTTTTATCTCGGGACGCTTTTTCGGGGGGCAAGGAGTGAGCAGCAGGATTCGGAGAACCTGCTCACGCATGTAAATGGCTGGACTAATTGTCCTGAATCGAATGCTCTCGGATTGAATACATACAAATGATTTGCAAGGCTCGGAGGGGCTACAAATACGCACGATAAAGAAATCGCTTCCTAGATTATTTGGAGATGCACGGTTTAGCCTGAGATGGCCTGAATTATTCAGTGGCTATAATAGACCGATAGGCATAAAGCACAAAATGTTACTCCTGCTCTTTTTGGCTACGAAGCAGGTGAAAAATTCTCGCCTCTGTCACGTCTGATGTGAGTTGAGCTAGATATGCGCTGTAGTTACGTGACATCTGCGTGATCACCGTGATATGCTGGTATTTTCAGAAGAAGTAGGCTAATCAGAGGCATCAACGAAACTATAAAGGACGAAATCATTCAGGTATTGTGCAGCACCACGGAACTTCTAATAGATATTTATGCCTGAAATTTGGCATGCTTGTTAATCCTAGATTCCAACCGATGTCTGCAAAAAATCAGTCGTAGATTCCATATTAGCTCTGAGATATGGGAGCCGGAAATTTCTCTAGCGGAGCGGGAAAATAAGAAGTTCTTTGCGGCACAATAAACGAAATTTTATTGGATAAGGTCGGCGCTCCAGATGCCATAGGCAAAAGGTCAGAGAGAGAGCAAATGTTGCGATCCCATAAAACATGTGAGCTGTGAGATGTTCACGCTGTCAGAATGAGGCCCTTGACACTCGGCCACATGCTCCTGCGTCATATTCACTGGATTGCAGAATTTCTTATGAGCTTTTTCGCATCGCGCACAATGACTCGGAGCGGCGAAGGAGGGGAGGAGGAGGAGGACGAAAAGGATGAGGAGAGGAGGGAGAGAATGTTCACAAGGCCACGCAAAGGACTCCTCTCCTCGCGACCCGCGAAACTGCTTAGCGGCCGGGACAAAATTTGAGAGGCCTGTTTACGTTCAAGTCCCGTGTGCTCGGGTTTCTGAATAGTTTGACGTTTCGAGGACCGTAGGAAGACTATTAGGGACTATTGCTGCTATCCCATCTCAGGAGAGATAGAGAAATACAATATTTAACGCTTTAGGAAGAAATATCATGCATTATGGAAACTTTTTCTGTTGTCCCTAGCCATAAAGACAGCGCCTTCAGTGGGAATAGAGATAAACTATTAGACGTTGAGACAGCGATAATAGGAGCATTTCAGAGCTATGAGTAGAAACCTAGAGTGGAGGTGCAGGAGCCCGGCTCTAACAAGTGCTTTCCACGAATCTGCAAGAGGAAAAAACTCCCGGATTCTTCGGACAATGAGTTATGGGAAGACAACGTCGCTGAGTAGAAGCGGCAACGTACGAGCGGCGCTATTTTTATAAGTGCTTACTTTTACGAAACATATTTCGGCGACCCCAAAGAACCTTTCGGATACTTCTAGCAATGAGTTATGAAGGGAGCAAGGGGCCCGGCTCTATCAAGTGCTTTCCAGAGTTGTCCTCGTCCGGGAGAAAATCGGCACGCGACTGTGTGAAACTTGAGAGGCGCGCGTCCCATAGTCCCTTTCGAGAGTTTATTCGGCAAAGTGGGGGGGGGGGGGGGGGGGGGGGGGGGGGGGGGGGGGGGGGGGGGGGGGGGGGGGGGGGGGGGGGGGGG
>JACMIG010000897.1:0-25138 GCA_014805385.1 Levipalatum texanum
GACTTTTCGTTATGTTTTTGCGTCATCCACAATCAGTGCGAACCCATTCTCATGCTCAGAATGGTCACTCCAGATCATCGTGGCAGGGACCCTTTAAGACCAAATGCACTTCTGGCCTGTGTCTGGTTGCACATGGCCTGACAATGAGTCCGGTCTGAATTTGCATAATGAGAGTAGTCAGGAATGTTCCTCCAACTCCTTCTTTAACGTTAAATTTGAAAAGCAAAATATCAGTTTTAGTGGTAAATAAATATAAGTAATCGTGCGACAGTTGTCGAAAGACCTCAAAGAAAGGGAAATTAATGTGAGTCGTAAAATCTCCATTACAATCCGTGTGAGCCAGTGAAACATGGGAAAAGGCTCCAGTTGTAGAGTCACAAATACTTCGATAACATTCCGCGTGACGAGATCCTGGAGCTCCTTTCGCTGAGCGCCGACGTACGGGAGGAGGCCAACCTGGTGGTGGATAGGGCGAGCATCGAAGCAAGCACCCATGTGTAAGTGTAGTGTAGTAGGACCGACTAGAGATTCGCATGAAACGTGTGCAAATGTTCTATTCATTTCATCTGTGCCAGACACGGAAGTGAAATTCAGAAATGCGCAAACAAACTGTGATTGTACTTCCTGGACTGTAATCAATTTTCGATGCCACTAATTTGGGGATATACTTGCTCCTCTCCAACAATGATGGGGGTTCGGGGGCATTTTGGCTTTTCATAGTTGCACATCTGAATGTTTCTCTATTCGTAAGCTTCAAGAACTGTGTTTTACTGCCAAGGACTCAGATAATACAATGTTTTATGCTCTCGTGTAAAAAGATAGACAATCGCCCTTGCAGCATCTGCATCCACACTCGCCGCGGTGACTTCGTGGACACTCCAAAGGCCGCTCCTTCTGAACTCGAGTTCACTGTAGCGGCTACGGAGGCTCTCGTAAGGAAAGGTTGGAAACTGATATATTCCCCTCGACTCTAGAGCCATTGACAGCCAGTAACTCTACCGATCGGCCCCTTGTTGTCCTGTTCGGTCAAGATCGCGAATTCCTGCGGAAAGTCCAAGGGAACAGGACGGACTATGTCATAGCTGGAGCCCATCACAACCAGAACTATTCCCCCGCAGCGGAGTGGGAGTTCAGTCGAAGGCATTGCAAGGATGTCTTGCTGACGGGTGAGCGATCTCTTAGGTTTGAGTAAACAGGATGCATTACAGCTTCGGCGTCAACATTTGGCTGGTGGCTGGCATTCCATGCGGATGGAGATGTGCGTTGATTGTGTTGCCTTTCATTGTAGTGATTGTTACCCTCATAATGACATATTTTAGATCAATATGAAAATTTGTAGGTCTACTACAACAAGAAGTACGAGAAGGAATCCGGAGGATTCGGCAAGGCCTTCAGGCCTGAGGATTTTTTCTATGACCACTGGACGGCTGTCGAAGTGGATATTTCAGGACGAGTATTAGGCATCTAGATAAGATCTGTGTATATGAATGAACCGGGTTCACAACGATTGTTCTACGCCAATGATCTCGAACGGTATAAATTGCTCCTTGCTTGGACGAACCGAAATTTTTTCAACGAGACAAAGAAACAATATAGCGCGTGCATTTCATGAGCTTTTTAAACCTTCTTTTACTTCGCCTGTTAGCATTTCTGATCTGCGGAAGAAGAAATGAGTTACTTGTTTCGTACTGGATTCGGTGCGAAATCATTTTTGTTGTTGAAAGCGAGGTTAATTCTGCGACGTAAAGAAACGTGTTATGCACGGACGAGTAGTCGACTCGAAGAAGAGCGGAGAAAAAAGAGCCGTATCCGAGTAGCCTGGTCATTTGGCCAATGCTTTGTGCCGGTGCGCACATGAATCGGTCGCATAGCGCAGGATCAGATACAGTGAGGCCCACTCCGCTCCACTTTCTCCTTCCGTTCCTTTATCTCCCCCGATCTCGAGTGCTCTTGTTGGCCGATTGCGGGCGAACGCCATTAAAGGAGGGGAATGGCGACTTTGAGACTTCAAATGAGACTCGATTCACAAGCACTCGAAAAAAACCGAAAGAAGCATTGCATTATCTCAAAGTTCATTTTGCAAGACGCCAATAAAGCTTTGTTATTTGTAAAAGCGTTTTATGGCATACATTTTAATTTGTGTGCAACAGAATTTTGTTTTTCGTCAATCCGAGGCTGAACGGAATGTTTTCGTAAATCCAACGCTTAGAGGACAAAGCTCGATTGATGAAGTGGGACGGTCACCGTTCACTTCGTTTAAACAGAGGAGTTAGAGCTGCCTCATCGATTACTGTCATTATGGAAATCCAGACCAGGTAGAGGCCAAAGTGCAACCAGACTCCAGCCGAAGTGCACTATTTCCGCAATTGCCACGACTGGTTTACGGGCACGGAATCTTGCTTCTACTCCCTCCTGGAAATGATTCGTGTTTGTTTAGGAGTAATCGCGTATCACAAACTGTGTTACAATAAGTTAATGGTATGCCGAACGGACTTTGGAGATTCTTAATTTCCATACGCATAAAAAGCGATGTTTGCTACTATTGTAGAGGATCGGGAGATTGAAATGCGTATTGTATTGTCAGGCAAGATATCGAATGTCCAAGCATGCAAAGACTGCTTGCTGTTCATATGCTACTTCTTGCCCATTTGACGATCAGTTGAATCAAACTGGTTTAAATATTTTATCATAAAAGATTTTGAATTCAATAACAGGGGATGGCCATATCGACTACCTCGGCGATAGTGTAAAATGCTTCGGCTCTGTTCTACTTCAAGGGTTTTTTTTAGAAAAAAATAAGGGATTTTAAAAGAATAAAGGATTTTAGATCTGCTGTGGGGAAGCTGTCCCAGACGGGTCCCAGAGGTGGTATTGGTCACTGCGTTCGTCCCGGAGGTGGTCCCAGAGGTGATCCCAGATGTTGTGTACGCAACGGCGTTCGTACCAGAAGTAGTCCCGGCGGTGGTCCCAGATGTGCTGTACGTCATGGTACTCTTGCCAGTCGTATTCCCACAGGTGGCGCAGGTTTCGGCGTTTGTCATGGAGGGGAAGTCCCAAATGTGGTGTTGGTCACGGCACTAGAGGTAGTACCAATGTTTAAAGGTTGAGGGTGAAGGTGTGTTCAAGGATACAATGTTGATAACCAAAGGCGTCAGATCCGGAAACTCCTCTGGTTCGAAGGCCATGACCTATACCACATCTAGGACCACTTCTGCGACCACCTCCGTAACGAACGCCTTGGCCTACGCCACCTCTGGGACCCGTCTGGGACCACATCCCCATAACAGTTCTAAAAACCCTTATTTTTTCCAAACACCCTCATTTTTTCTAAAAACCCTTCAAGTAGAACAGAGCCAATCCTTCTATTCACAATGATTATTAAGTCGAGCTCGTCCGCGAGCCACTGATCGATAACTAACGGAAATATCGCCTATGGAACGTTGAATTGAAGAACCTGGGGGTGCGGGGCCACGAAGCCATCCGAGTTACATCCCCCAAATTGTTCGCGCGCATAGTGAGCGTGACTCAGATCCGTGTTTCTCCGTATGACTTTCTCCATTCTCTTTATCGACTGCTTAAATCTCGCAGCGCTTTCCTGCTCGATCGTTTCTTTGCCAACAGTGCACTCTCGCGTCATCCGCCCTCTGAATGACCAAGAAACGGGACGATCTACAGGTAAACTGTTTTAGTCGTAATTCATATATATAATTCATATATATAAATATTTGTTCAGGGCACGCGCGGCGCCGCGATCCTTGCCGTTCTCGCGTTCCACTTTCAACCGCGAACGTTTGCCAATGGCTTCCTCGGAGTGGACATGTAGGTTTCTCATCCTTTTGGTCTTGCGGATTTCGGAAATTATAGGTTTTTCGTGCTTTCCGGCTATCTCGTAACATACATCTTGCGTCGGAAGGAGTCCATCAGCATCTCTAATATGTTCGACTTTTATTCGCGCCGCTTCAAGCGGATCGTTCCACTCTACGCTATTACATTGCTTATAGCCACAGTAAGTCAGCATATAGGTTGCATTAATGAATCGTTTTGATTTATTGATCGCCACGACTCTCATCTTCATCCCGACAGATCTCGACCTCTACATAAGAGATCTGCTCTTTGCACTCGGCATCGCGACCAACATGGAGAACATTCTGTGGAGGAAGGACTACTGGTCCGATGTGAGTTTTTCGGACGTTGCGCGGTGTACATGAGTAATCAGGGGTGAAATGTGGTAGTCTGCAAAATACGAAGCTTTTATATTGTCTGGTTTCGAATACGGAGCTCCGTATTTTCAAGCTTCTTAGTCGGACCTCCCTTTTGTCTACCTTCTAGACAATAATATGTAAGCTCCGTATTCAAACCCATACAATATGAAAGCTCCTGTTTGAAGACTTTCTCATTATACCCCCCAAATTAGTAAAACCTGACTCTGCAGGTATCGATCTACCAAGTCCTGTTGCACACGTGGTCTCTCGGCGTGGAGATGCAGTTCTACCTGTTGGCCCCTCTGCTCGTGCTTGTCTTCAGAGGAGTCGGAAGGAGCAAGATCCTTCAAGGAACACTCGGCAGTGCATTGATAATGGGTATGTGTTCTCTTTTATAAAAGTTGTTTTCTGAGGACTCCGTGCATCGTAAGTAGCTCTGAACAGGCTCGTTTTTTCAACTATTGAAAGAGTGACTGTGTAGTGATCATTGGTTCTCGCCGGCACAGTAGATTGATCTTTCAGGCTCTTTCGTGTTCCACAGCACGGCATCGTCGTCCGTCTCCTTCGGCCTCGTTCTATGCCGACTGTGGCAGTTTGGACTGGGCGGAGCGATGACCGCGCTCCCAGATATCTCCATTCTACAAGGAATTGAGGAGAAAGTTATGGATCCTGGAGGAGAAAGACCGAAAGGTTCGGATTCTTGGAAGTGGGAAGAAGTATTTGTAACGTACATCATGCATGTTAATGATAAGATTTTAGAATCTTTAAATGAAATGGTGCTTATCATTCAAACCTTTCTTTTAACAGATGCCTTCCTTGGTATGCTGGTCAACTATGCGATCTCATTCTCTTGCCTTCTACTCATGACAACTCCAGTCGCCATGAGCCACGCGATGTGCAGGCTACTGGTGTGTCCCAATTCTTTTATGTCGACTCCAGGTGTTTAGGTTACCCTATCCACGGCAGCAGTCATAGCACTAGGATCCATGAATGAGAATCCGCTCTTCTCGACTAGGTATCCTAGCCTACAAATAACCAAATAGTCGTTTCCAGGATTCTCGTGCATTTTGGTGACCTCTCGTACGTTCTGTACCTTGTTCACTGGCCCGCCATTGTCCTATGGAAGTACTACTGGAATGTCGTCGATCTGGAATGCCGGGGTAAGATTTGGGCTATAGCAGTGATAGAGCGTTCTATTGGTTAGGCAGGGCTGATGGCTTTGTTCTGTAACTCTTTGATTTAGCTTTAGGACTAGTAAGACGTACCACTGTAAGTCACGACCCATTCAGACATTGCCATTCTCCTGGCCGGCATCTACATCGTATCCCTGCTGGTGCACCACTCGTTGGAGCGGATCTTCATCGAACAAAGTACCCTTCCAGCAGTCATCACAGTGGCGGTGGTTTATGCGCTGCTGTTGACAGCGCTGCTCTTTCAAGCTCCACAGCGCTACGCGGAATACGTCGGTCCGAGTGAGAGCATGTTTACGAGTCTAAAAAAATTAATACGTTATTCGCTATAATATGTGGAAAATTTTCATTGCACAATGAAAATCAAGACTTTGATATATTCTTATGTACAGTTTTGCAGCTTCCGAAGCGATAAGAGCGAATCGAGCCGAGATGGGGAAGAATCACCACATCACGAAGGAGGGCTATGATGTCGACGACGAGGTCGAAGCGATGATCGACTATTCTTCCACGAGAGAGGATCAGACGGGCATCATCGTAAGATTGTTTTGATGATGAAAGAGATTCTGAGCCATCCGTAATCTGCCTTTATGATTCGTATTCCATATGCACAATTTGCATATCGAACATCTCGAAATGCAAACCAACCTGATCCAATCAGTCAAAGTATCCTTCTCACTGGATTGGTGTTCTGAGATCTACTTCCTTGAAGAGGTCACGTTCAGCACGGCAACGGCACTGCCAAAGTGCTCATTATCGGCAATTCTGTCGGTTTCCGAGCTTCGCGCTCGATCGAAGAAGCCTTTCGTGGACGCTATGCCGTATTCAGGGTGCTACTTGAGTACGGTGAGAGCAACATTATGTTTCTGAAATATCGTTAACGGCCCAAAGAGACATATTAACAGGTTCCAGCTACATTGTTCTGAATGAATTGACTGTTCAGGTTGTAGCCTCCTTGTCGACGACAACTGTCCCGGCTACAAGAAAGTCGTCAAACGATTGCTTGCCAAGTGGAAGCCCGACATAATCTTTGTCGTTGCGTGGGAGGACCCGGAATTCTACCTCAAGCCTGTCTCCGATCCGCTTACAAGCGACGCAGTTCTTCAAAGGATGCAGGGCAATTTGGATTGGATCAGGTACTTGAAATAGTTCGCAACGATATAAATTGGAGACTATCATAAACCGAATCTTGATTTTGAATGGAGTTTTTGCAATGCTCAGCTATGATGACTAATGAGTTTATTCGCTAGTAGGGATCAGGCTATTTTGTACTGGCACTGCAGCGATAGTACTCTACGTCCACGTGCATTGGTTCGGTAAAAAAAGAAATCATCCTTTGAAGCAACGCCACCGGCGTGGTCGTCGTGGACTCAGCTCTGCGTCGCCTGCCGCTTCACGAGAGTTTTATCAACATCATGGTCCGAGCCCTGTCCAAGGGTCGTGAACTTGGCGACTTCAAGGCTCCCTGGGAGGTGCGATAACATTTAACAGTTGTGCATTAGATTGCCGTGTGAAATTCCGGGACTGACCATGCACACATTAGCACTTGTGTGAACTCATTAGTACACTCATTAGTACATCATGCCCTACGAATCTCATAAAGATAGAATGCTCTTGTCAGGACTACATCGCCGAGTACCGTCATCAGCGGACGCGCTTCGATGCTCTGCGCGCACCGAACCTCGTCAAGAACCACGTCATGGAACAGATGTGCACGGAGGAGAAGGGCGTCTGCTACTTGTGAGTGCATTGGATATTTTGGCAAGCCGTATCCAGTTTAGCAATGTCTCAATCGGCCAGAATAAAGAGACCACCGTGTAGTGTTCTTCCTCAATGCCTGTGTTAGCATAATAGCAGTTTTTCGTTCTCGGTAGTTTTCTATGATTTTTTTATCGTGGATTAGAACTACATATCTCAAATCCGATAGCGAACCATTGCAGTTACAATCGTAACAACAGTCGAGCATACTATCTGGACTTGCTGCCACACCTCACGACCGAGGGTCTGAAGCTCCTTGCCCCTGGATACCAGAAGATTGTAGACGATTTCCTGCGCAAATTCCTTGTGTAATAAGAGGTCATTTATTTGACGATTTATTATTTAGATGCACAATGGAAATCTCGCACAAACAGTACTGAATATTTCCTAGCAGTTGCGAACACATTTCGATTCGAGATAATGGCGCGATCAGCAACGTAGCGCTCTATGCTGTAGTTTCGCAAATTCTTCCTAACAATAAGTTACACGGTTAGGTAGCTGAAAACAAAATTAAAGAAGGACTTGACCCCCACTTTTCTTTGTATGATTCACTTCGTCTCGATCTCCTGATGTATAATACAATCAAAATATGGGGTCAGAAATAAGTCTCCGAGGCAAAAAATTTCTCCGATGTTTGCAAATCCAAGCAGAATAGTTTGCGATAAATCGCGAATGGCTGAGATGTTCTTCATGTAAGATCTACCGATATCAGGAATACTCAACATCAGTTTGCGATATGCGAAATGTCCGTAGTCCTTCATTAAAGAAGGTCTTGCACGAACTTCATTAGCACTGTACCGAACTGACTGAAGTGCATGTACAAATGCCTTTACGAATGAAAATCAACGCATTTGGATCTACACAGATTCATCAGCCTGTGCTAACTGACTGAACCTCACATTCAGATTGGCATGGTACCAAGAACGTCTAAACAGCCCAATTCAGCTCTTTTACGGACCTGAATCATGCTCCTACTCCTTCTTTAAAGAATCGAAAGCACTTCGTTTTATTGCAGGAACATAAAGTTGCGAATGGTTTGAACAATTCCTTGCATGGGATCAGAGACGTTTTCCAATGAGGTGAATGATGTTTCGCGGTGAATGAAAGTGATTAGCTTCTCCACACTGTGACAGCCGGATTGAACCGCTTTTTTCCTGAAGAATGTTGATCTGATATAATCATCGTAGGGAAATGACTCTGAGGTTCACAAGAAATAAAATACATTGTTCTCAACATTTGTATACCTTGCTATATCCTTGAGCCTCAGTGTGATGGCTGCGAGAGCGATTGATCGAAGAGAATGCGGCTGCAAAAAAGTGATTTATTATGGGAATTCTGTACTCGCTCAATAAGTCGCTTACACACTTGTTTTTCTGACCTATTATTTAATTGTATCCAAATTTCCAGTTTCCAAACCAATGCATTTTAGAACAAACTGTCTCATGAAACCAACCATGGTCAATCTACATCAAATTACATATGAATAAAAATTATATTGCGCCAAGCAAATCTAATTAGCCGTTCCATTTTTTAAATCCCTTTTCAAAGATAAATAATATTAATGCGGGGAAATAAAAAATCATGCGGACTAATATGAATAGTATCACCTCGAATTGTGCTCGGGATATCGTGATCTCCATGAACTCCTCGTGGAACCGTCCTTGAATATATTGAATTAACATAATGGTTCCGTTTCTATCGGCCCCGTATTGACCTCCATTCGGATGCTGATAAATCCATTCGTCTCTCCTGTGAGGGGGTATCTGAATGGAACACTTTTCATTTCATCCAGACTGGAAGTCAGGTGGTTGATGTTTCGTGACCGATTGGGAGCGGTACTTATAAGTGTTGAGTGCAATCGACAGCCGTGTGTCTTCACTTCGCTTCCTGACAGTGACCCTTACTTGAGTGTGGTATGTGTCGTGTACAGTGTGACATCACCAATTATATTCATCCCAAGAACAAATATGTATCACCATAACATTATCCCAAGAAAAGATATCGCAGAGCATCTAACGCCTAGTCATTCCAGATGCCGTAGAAATTGAGAGTGACCGTGGCCGTTGATTTCAGTGCTGTGAGGTACGCGGCGCTTTCTTTAACGAAGCTTCCCACGTAGTAGTTCGGAGGAATCCCATAGGGAGTCATCCTCAGCTCGGTTGGAACGTTGAACCTGCATTTCATTGCGAACTTATGTCGAATGTGTTCACAAACAAAAAACAAATTTTAACAAGGGCGAAGAGCGTATTCTCCGGAACTTTTTTTCGCCAACCATGCTGGCAGTGCGGGCAGTGTAGTGCCTACGTTTGCGATCATGACGACTTCAGGACTATCATAATACTACAATGGAATACATTGTCATACCAAAGCCACTGGGTCGTATCAGGTCTGGAGGTGTGATTGATGACGAATGACGGAGATCCGACCACGCTCGCGACCAACACGGAAGCACTGCTACGAGTGGTGGTCGAATCGAAGGCCGCGCTTCCGCTGATGAACAAGCATTTTGTTTTTTGTTGTCATTGTTTTAATATTAAGTATCTGCAAACCTTTTGTTGAATAAATCCCAGAAAAACTTCATCAGATTGTTCGGCAGATCCTCGTAAAGTTCGGCAACGATCGTGGTCTTCTTCCCATCGACAGTGAGGTTGAAGAACACCTGAAAGTGAAAAACGGCGCAGCAAAGAGACTTCAGAACTTTGGGGATTTTCTTCAGGAATATGGTCTGCGGGGCGCTGCATGTCTTGCCAGAAGATTTCGAGAGAAGTGCGCATTTGGCTGGCTCCTTTCCATACGCTACCGCAAGACATGATGCCTGCAGAAAAATTGTAGTATAAGGAGGGGGATATGCGACGTCCGTTGGCCGATAAGATAGGTCCAGTCTTGTTACTGCGTTTGAGTCATCGGCTGACTGACGTCGCGCTGGCTACTGCGACGTTTTCTCATGACCAGACATTTCCCTAGTGTTTATATGGAGGGCGTAAGTCCTACTAAATGGTTGGAAAAGGGAAAGGTTTGGGAATGGGACAAATTTAACGTCCATTATTGCTGCAGATCTGCTGGCATTCTGTGAGAGAGATTGACGAAAGATGCGGCAGCATCACGTCGTATTTTTCAGAAGACGCCATCTCAGAGTACCAGTAAGTGTCCTGCACAAGATATCGTTGATGATGAAGGGTATGGAACCAACTTGAATCGAAGTATGAATGAAGAAGAGTAGTACGAAGCAGGCGAGCATTGTGTACGGATAGGAAGCCTTCTCCGGACCCCTCGATTCTGCGAGTTTCCATGGAGAAAGGATGTTTTCTCCATTGCTTTTATGGGCCGAATTCAGGGAGACTGGAGTGGATGTCTGGAGAGCTGCTCTGTGCATGAAAACAACATCCACCGAAAAAAAGTCAGTTCTGTTACTAACTCACTTGCGAGTTCCGAGTCAAGTAGATGATCACCATTGTGGAAGCGAGCAGTGAGTTGCGATTGAAACCGAGGGGAAGTGAGCATTTGAAATGTGGCTACATAAAATCTCAGCTCTTCTCGTCGTGCATCTTTGGTTACGAATGGAGATTCTCGAAAGTTCGAAGACATGATGATACATTCGACACGCAATCATTCATCTTCGTTATACAGATCAAAGGGAAAATGGTCTACAGTCATCTTTGCGTTCTTGAAAAATCTCATTCATTGAAAAAAAAAACAAAAGTAGTCTTTCGGGTGTTCAACTTTCATGAAGTTCTACGCAATTCAGTATTGTCGGCGGAATGGACGTTCCGGACAATGTGCTCATCGCCCTACTATGTCAATCCACTGTTCTCACGTATCTCTGGCGGTTAGAAAAACAAGAGAGATCGTAGGGCGATGCGCGTATTGTAAGGAACGTTCATTTCGCCGACAATAAATGATTTGTGGTATGTTGCCGTATATTACTTTTCACCGTTGCATGACATGAAATTTAAATTTTGAATTCGGGACTGGAAATTTCTATAAGTGTTTCGGCGGAATAATTTTTGCATTGGACCTCCGCATGCCATCCGTCACCATTGGAGATGCTCGATGCTTTCAAGGCGCTTTATAGACGATGCAGTCTGTGTTCAAACTAGATACTTTTTTAAGGCCTCGATGCATTCTTCCGGAGCATGCAGGGCTGACATGGTTAAAGAAGGAGTGCGCGCAACTTCTTTTGTCATTATGGAAATCGAGACCAGACACAGGTCAACGTGCAAGTGCACTTTTGTTAGACACAGGACAAAGTGCATTTTGGCCCCCAATGGCCCCAGCTATTTTACAGGCACGGAATGTTGCTGTCAATCCTCCTTTAATACTGCGTGTATATTGACTGCCTTCCCTCAATGAATAGCAAGCGATCACTTATTCGTCCCAGAGGCCATAGCCGGAGATGATGACGGTGGCGGTAGAGGGAATGGACGCCAGGTACGCTTCCCCCACTACGATGTTTCCAACGAAGTACGCTCCACTGTTGGTGTCGGACAAATGGTCGATGTACATCTTGTGCGGATAGTAAAACCTGCAATTTGCGTGCACAATCAAAAAATAAAGAGCAGTGGTTTTAAATCCACCTCTTCCGTCCCCACTTCTCATTCGATGGACAATTTGACTTAACAAATTGTGCAAAGGAGCTAAAAACTTTAAAAAAACTACTGCACACGGTCCTACATGTACGATGCGTAGCTCATTTTTGGGTGATACTGCTTTTCTGCGCATGTACCATAAGTGAACATCAGGCTTCCATGAAGATGTAATTGTTTTCGTCGTACCAGAGCCAGTAGGTAGTGCCAGGTTCAGCAAGGTGGTAGAAGTTGATGTTGGGAGCGTTCACGAGCTTGCCGACGACTTGATAATTGGCACCGCGGGTGGTCGACCCATCGAAGTACGTGCTCGCATTGCTAATTAGTAGAGTTGGCCGATCGAGACCGATTAGCCGATAACTCGGCAGAACGAGACAGTGACTTTCTATGAGTCGAGTACTCGATTGCGTACCGAGGCCTCGACAAGGAATAGACGGGCGAAAAACTGACAAGGGATAAATCAGAGTCGGGTGTGGCAATTCCGGGTCGGATATGGGGCGCTGCACTACTCCGGGGGGCAAACTACCAAATACACATGAAATAGGAAGTCAGGACTTACCTGTTTTGAACTGCGAATGACGAAGGCAAAAACCAGGAGGGAAGCGAGCATTGGAATTGTGGATGAATCCCGCACTCTTCTCGTATGGAGCTTCGGTTACCAATGGAGATCGTCGTTGGTTTGAAGGCTTGATGAAACATAAAGTGACAGGCAGCGAGAGATTTTCGGTGCAAACATCACACATCATTGTAACTTTCCCTGTTCCGAGCCTACTTCGTGGGAATTATCGCTCAGGGGGAAACGGACCTGACATCCGTTCCTTCACGAATAAATTGACCCCAAAAAAGAAAATTCCAGGCGATTTAATTGAATCTTTTTCTTTATTGATAACAGTTCCGATCGGATATGGTACAGGCGATGCGTTATTTCGTGGGTGACATTGCAAATCGGTTGGGTGGATCTTCGTAGACGGGGCAGGAGACATGCAACCTTACCAGGGATGAATAAGGCATGAGAACTGATTCAGATAATGAAAACAGTCACGTTCTAGATAAAGAGGCCATATGGAAAGTTAGCATGATCAAGATTATTCTGACATTGAAAAGAGTCGGGTTCTAGATAAAGAGGCCATATAAGCCCCGTGCAAGTATTCTATATCGAATTGCTCAAACTTTTCGTCTTTTTTGGTAGTACCATCCTGCTTTGTTTGGTATCGAATAGTGCACCAACAATTTTTAGTGGTACAAAGTCCAGTACCGTACCATTGGGACAAACGACGTGGTATATACCAAAACTGAAATTTTCTGGTATAAACCACCCATGACAAAAACTTTGAGCAATCCGATAGAGATTTCTTGAACATAATAATATAATAAGCCCCTTATATGGAAGGTTAATAGCATGATCACGATGATTCTGACATTGAAAAGAGTCGGGTTCTACATGAAGAGGCGATATGGAAGGTTAGCATGATAAAGATGTAGAGAATTCCATGTAGCAACAACTCGGGACACGAAAACGTCGTCATGGATGTCGTCGGTGTGGTCGTTGGATTTGACCATTGCTTTCAATGAGCGACCCAACCATGGATGAATGCGATCAGCTTCTGCGGGGTGTGACAGCCCGCTTCTACCTCTCCTCTCCTGAAGTAAGCGTTATGATTCAAATTATCTCGTCGACAACAAACGATCATCTCATTATCAATCCCGTAACCTAGTAATGGAAGACTTCACAAAGGTCGCTCCGGTGGTTTCAAATAGGATACTGTGCTATTATCGACGATGCAATTCTTCACCTCGCCATCGGCTGCAACATCAAGGTGACCGCCGCAAGAGCGATGGAGCGCAGCGACTGCGGCTGTAGAGAGGAAAATATAGCGAAATGTCCCGAAAGAGAGGATGCAGCAACTTTGTGAGCGGGAGTAGACTATTATCGGCGAATCAAGCCTGTATAAATTCGCATTCCGCCCAAACTGATCTCTTTCCAAAGAAAACCGGATTTCTCTCGACGTCTGCCAAAGACGAGGTTGGTTGGCCGATAATAACGAAAAAAAAGTTGTAAAAATATTTGTAACAGTGTATGTCCAGCACGGACTGAAAGAAGAGCATACATACAGAAAGCACACCGTTTGCGACATCCAACCTTGTCTACCTCACGTCAGTCTACCTGCCGATATAAGTTGCTGCAGGATCTCTCAATCAGATACTCAGGCACCTCGAAATCGGCGCGGCTCAGAGTGACTCGCGTGAACGGATCATCCTCCATTTCTTGTTCGAACTGAACGCGAAGAATGGTTCCGCTTCGATCGGCGTCATACAGGCGGACCCCGGGCCTTTTCCGCTCATCGAGTATTGTTCGTCGTGAGGGCTGCATAGAATTCAATATTATCAACGCGCTTAACCCAATCTTGGTGATCGCAATTGGTCGAAAATAGAAAAGTCAAATGGAATAAGACAAAGAACGCAATCGAATTAATGTTAGTATGTATGTACATAAGTTATTCTTACAATCAGTGGAGGTTCGCTGATGTACATATTGCGGGAGGTGCCTCGGAAGTCGACGATCCAACACGCACAGCCTTTCGCCGGTGTTTCGGCTAAAGGCGATACCTCTGTCTTTCTCTCCGTGCGTCTCCTGCGGAGACGCAGCCCCGCCCCTCCTGGGCGGGGACTATTCACTCTACACTTTGGAAAACCCCAGAAACTGCTTCGAGAAAAGCCCATGTGGTAAATCAACTCTTAGGAGAAGATAGTTATTATTTGAAACCCCTTTGTTATTACTACTTGCTATATTGAATCCTCTCAATAAAGTAGACATTCTCAATTCTATTATCTGAAAGGCAAATTCATATTCCTATTCGATTCCGTCAGGTTTTTCATCCGCTCAGCGGGTTTTCCTGATTCCCATTTTGGAAATCTTTTGATCTCTAAATTTTTTGAAGTTAATAAAGTAGCCTTTTGTTATATCTGTGCGCTCTCGTCAACATTGTACCATACAAGACATTCTACCACTGACAATCCGATAAAATTGAAACGGGTGCGCCCATTGCGACCGCATCTGATGATAACATGGATGTCATATGAAACGAATCGCGATCTCCGCACTTTCTCATAAGATTGTTACTCACCGTTTGAATCTTATTCGATAAAGAAAGAAATCATCCCGAACCCCCGGTGATAAACAAGCATGCAGTATATATCTCACCTGCCTGTAAAGTGCACTCCCTGCACGAAAGAGTGCACTTTACATAGAGACCGCAACGTGATTCACAAAATTCCACCAAATAGCTCGAGCTTCGGCTCATCGTTTTGCCCTGGGCTTGGCATTGATCATGTTTTTTTCCGTTTCTCGATATCTCATTGCATTGCCGAGATATGACTCGAAAACTAGCGCGCGTCGCGTGAGGGGAGAGGTGCCAAAAGATGGGCCGCGACGCGGCCATTGGGCGCGTTGCGGCCCGCTCGCGGGCGAAAATGACTACCCTTCACTAAAACCCAAAAAACATCGCGTGGACGCAATGGATCAACGTCAAAATTTACAATGAGTTAGATTTATGTTTTAGAAACAGATTCTAGATCGATCAAACATGCACCGAAGCCTGTGGAATTATCCCCACCTCGATTTGTACCGAGAATTGCTGGTGTGCGATGGGGTTGTTCTCTTTCTTCGCGTTCAAAACCTTGAATATCGTGTTTGTTTGAATTTCGATCGATCTACGTTTTGTGCAGATTTTCAAGGGCTACAATTTGACCCCCTTGATCGACCTTTTTGGTGCAGTAGTTTCGATGTTTTTCGAGAAAACCCACTTTTTTGCGATTTCGTGTCCCCCTCAAAGTGGGCGGAGCTTGCGGCCCCTAACTTTACAGGCAGGCGATGAATGCGAGGTGGACTTACACAGAGTGACAAAGTCCTGTTTCCTTTCAAAAAATACGAATGATCCGTTGTCCAGTGTCCCAATTGTGGCCTTGTCGATCACCAGCTTTTCCTGAAGTCGATAGTCCCTCATTTCATTGAACGTTTGTCACTATACCGTTGCATCCCCCAATGTCGGGAACTCGATTCGTTCGAAGCGCTGCTCTGCTTTTATGAAGGCGACGCACAAGCTAGACTCATGATCCCATTCCGGAGTGAAGAAGAAGACCTCCCGCTCGTTGGCACACCCTGTTAGTGTGGAGGTCAAATAAGTAACTGAGAATTGTGCAGTAAGGCTGCATAATGCTTCTTCTCAAAAGAATGAATGTACATTTTGAGAACGCAGATCGCGGACCCAAAAATGCCGTATATGAGTCGATTCGACGAGCGAAATGGGCATTTTTCTAACGCTGTGCAATATGTGCGTTTTTGAAGGGCTGCGCGAGTTCATTCCGCCGACTTTAAGAGCCCGTCCGTGTGAGGATCGCCCATCTTAATGCAGAGTTATGGCATGTTTTGAAGAGGGACACTCGCCACACTAATAGTACCCTTGACCAAAAAAATCAGCCCTTCCGGACAACAAACGGGCAGCTGTGCCGCCCCCTGTTCGATCCTTACGCGGATGAGCTCATAAGTAAAATTTTGCCAATCTTACCACAAGGCGATTCGTCCACACTCGCCCACTTGTTGAACTCTTCGAACTGAGGAAATGGAATGAATTCGGGAGCACCGAGAATTGTTCCATCCGGAGAATACGACCATTTCTCCAACACCTGCTGTCTCTCTGGAAAATCGCCGCAGTTTAGAGAATACGGACACTTCACACCTTTAATCGATAGGACGTATAGCGCGTTATCAAATTCATCGATGACAACGGCGTAGATACGTAGATGCGGACAGTCCGTTTTCAGCACCATTCCCTGCAAGTCCGTTGAAGAAATCATCAAGCGATAAATTTTTTAAAAAAAATGGACAGTAAAGGTTTAGGATGCAACGTTTCGAATAGAAATATTTCATACCTCACAGGGCCAGACTTGAGCGAAAGTAGAATCAACAGCTCGCACTCGCATCCAAAATAGATGACCCTTTTCGGTGAGGCCTCCCATGCCACCGAGAACGTTCTCTTCAATTCCCGAACTCTGCGTAAACGGAGCATGTCGATCAAACCTCCTAACATGAACGGCTTCCTCATCCTCTTAATGCCGTGGAACAGTGGAATCGGCTCCATCCAAGTCAGAGTGACCAAGCTGAAGATCTATAAAAAAATATATATCTCGCCGGTGATCCGATGGACCGATGGACAGCAATGTGCCCAACCGATTTATTGCATACCCGACCTCCGATATAGTGGCCGCAAGCTGTTTTATAGAAAATACATTTTTGAATCCCGATTCTGATTTTGTAAACTATTATATTGGCTTACATGTAGTTCCCATTTGCGATCCTCGTAGGACCTGGAATACATCAGAATGACATCCCCATTCAGAACTGGCTTCGTGAAAACATGTCCTGGTCCCTTCTTGAGCTCGGAACCTGCAATGAGAATAATTGTGTACGATTGACAATTTTCAGTTATTTCCTTAAAGAAGGAGTAGGAGGAAGATTCCGGTCCGTAAAACAGCTGGGGCAATTGGGGACAAATATCGCAGAAAAATGACTACGGTAACACCACGGAATTTTGCAATTGCAGATTAGAACGATTTCTCATTACCGGAATCGAACTGGCAACGTTCCACGCCCCAGATAGACAATTTACCATTGCTCCATGAACTCGTGAGCGCAGTCTATGGCGCTAATGCATTGCGCAGACCAGACTGCCCAAAGCTACCGTATCTTATTCACCACTTTTTCAAGAGCCATATCTCATGATAGAATAGAGTATGACAGGAATGAGTGGTATGAAACAACTCGTCACAACGAGCTAAATCCGTTGATGTCGTATACTCGCGTTTAAAAGTTCCTCCTACTCCTTCTTCAAGTTTGTCCTATGAATTTGTCTGGAAACATGCCTGTCACACAAAATTTCCTGCTAACCTGGTATGGAGCGGAGGATGCAGGGCTGGGCATCGGACTCATATTCATCTTCCCATATTCTCCCATCCCGAATGCAACCCGAGCGATAGAGTCTGATGTGCAACGTAGAGCTCAGAAACTCGCGGGGTTGCCACAAACTAACGTTGCGCGCCATGTGGAACACCTGAAAAGCGTATTTATAAGAATAAGAACAAATCATTTGATTGTTTCAATAAGACAGCAAGAACGGGAGCAACTACTTGAACATGTGACAAATGGCGAGTTGTTTATGCTTGCGGTGACATGTTGTTGCGCAGCCAAGTAGGGCGGGGCAGGACAGTCATCACCACCTGTTTTGTCTCCTCTCCTCCTCCACCACCAGATGGCACCTCTTTACTTGCTATCGATCTACCCATGGGGTCAAGGGGTCAAGGTCTCGGGCTATCTGCTTACATCTTCGACCAAACAAAGGAACTCATGGGGAACTGAATCAGCAGCCATTCAACAACAGATGAATTCGAAACAATGAGGCTCGTAAATTCCCCAAGGGAAGTCATCATTGGCTTGAAAACTTGAGCTCGCTTGTGAACAACATCTCGCACTGAGAGCAGTGAAAAAAAAATGAAAAGATGGTGATGTGAACGAAAAATCATAAGTATATCACCTGGTAATGACAGGACAAAAGGAGTGAGGGGCGAAGGTAGAAACCCTTCACATAAAGCAGCTTTGGTTGCCAACGATGATACAAGGGACTTGAAATATTCGTCTGCCCCAGATAAGTAGGTAGGGTCTGGTGGCCTGCACGACTAGCCTCGTTTCTAACAGGCCCGCCTGAACGAGGAATTGGCCGCATCTCAGAGTCAAGCTGACATGTACAAGGTACTCATGGGTACATCTATATTTGTTATTTCTCGAACTTCTATAACGCCTGCGATGAGTATGCGAAGATGGTCACGCATTTAATGGAGGATGGAAGGAAGAAGGAGGCGGCGATACGAGCCACGGGCGAGGGCAACTACAGGATGTTCCACGAGACGTTCATTGTCAAGGTATTTCACTTGATTTAGAATTGGGCTGGAAGTCTGACGGGTAACTGGCTTTTTACTTTTTATTCTGTTATCGATACCTAGGGAACTTCTTGCTTGCAGAAAACCGACAAAACACACCAACCGAGGGTGCGTGCTTTTAACAAAAAAAACTTCAGCAAGTCAACCGACCCATGGCCAAAAGATGAAAACTTCTGAGGTTGTCATTTCCACCGTGAACCTTAAAAAATTCTGTTCAGAAACAAGTTCCTGTCCTGAACGAGCCAAGCAACAAAAGGAAGAAAAACTGGACGACTCCTCCGGTGGCCGAAGATCTTCCTGCGGAACCCATGCATAAGCCAACCATCACTCCCTTCTGCCCCTCACCGCTCGTGACCGGAGATTACGGTCCCACCCCTCTGACTCGCCTCTCGACGCCAACCTTCCCTCACCTCAACCCCGTATCCCTGCTATTCGGAGGTAATGGTCCACAACCCGTTTCACCTAACTTCTATCTCTACAACCCAGCACCCATGACTTTCTCGTAATCCCATGTGCCTCCCCTACCCCTCGATCAATTCCTCATTCTCACTCCCTTTGATATTCGCAACTCCAAGATTCAAAAATCTGTGTCGCGCTACCATTCGCTGAAACAAAGCCCCCCTTCCGCTCCTGTTATTTTAATGATTTTGCGATTCTCGCCTTCTTACTTTATCGTATTGCGTGCTGTTTTTTCATCGAATCGTACCTTGATTTTCCCTGAATTTCGTCGTAACCATCCACCTCTCCATACTTATTATCCGTTCGACTGTAGAAAATAAGGAGTGCATTAGAAATAATGGAGGCAAACCTAGTCTGATCGGTGGAACCACATCGGGAGCATGGAAAGCGATAGCAATTGCCAGCGGCCGTTGTCTAACTGCCAGGAGACTATTAGCACTTGGCCGCCATAAGAGAAAGGTGAGTAACAGAGAGAGAGAGAGCTCTCACACAAAGAATGCAGTCTCTTCACACCTCCAGTCTTTGATGCCACCGCGCTGCGATACAGTGTCCAACGGAATAGCTGAGTCATTTTAGGGACCATTTGCATTTGAAACATTCTCACAGTACCTTCTACTACAAACTACGTCAAGACAACAAAGTATACACATTACAAAAATAGGAGGCGACAATATATTTTTGCAGCTGAAAATTTTGGTGGTGCAAATTTGCCAACAAAATATCATTGTCAGTATCAACAACAATATCTGCAATGCACAGTAATGCGAGTGGGTTTATTGGGAATCTCTAATGTTTCATGTAGAGAATTCCGTGTTGCAACAGCTCGGGACACAAAAAAGTTGTTATGGATGTCGTCGGTGTGGTCGTTGGATTTGAGCATTACTTTCAATGAGCGACCCAATCATGTATGAATGCGATCAGCTTCTGCGGGGTGTGGCAGCCCGCTTCTACCGCTCCTCTCCTAAAGTAAGCGTTATGATTCAAATTATCTCGTCGACAACAAACGAGCATCTCATTATCAATCCCGTAACCTAGTAATTGACGACTTCACAAAGCTCGCTCCGGTGATTTCAAATAGGATACTGTGCTATTATCGGCAATGCAATTCTTCACCTCGCCATGGGCTGCAACGTCAAGGTGACCGCAGCAAGAGCGATGGAGCTCAGCGACTGCGGCTGCAGAGGGGAAAATATAACGAAATGTCCCGAAAGAGAGAAGGCAGCAACTTTGTGCTCGGGTGTAGACTATTATCGGCGAACCAAGCCTGTATAAATTCGCGTTCCGCCCAAACTGATCTCTTTCCAAAGAAAACCGGATTTCTCTCGACGTCTGCCAAAGACGAGGTTGGTTAGCCGATAATAACGTAGACAAGGTTGTAAAAAATAAGAGTAGGCAATTGCTAACAGTTTGTGCCCAGCACGAACTGAGCTGGGCATACATACAGAATGCACACCGTTTGCGACATCCAACCTTGTCTACCTCACGTCAGTCTATCTGCCGACAAAATTGCTGCAGGATCTTTCAATCAGATGCTCAGGCACCTCGAAATCGGCGCGGCTCAGCGTGACTCGCGTGAACGGATCATCCTCCATTTCTTTTTCGAACTCAGCGCGTAGAATGGTTCCGCTTCGATCGGCGCTGTACAGACGGACCCCGGGTCTTTTCCGCTCATTTAGTCTTGTTCGTCGTGAAGGCTGCATAGAATTCAATCGAAAATAGAAAAGTCAAATGGAATAAGACAAAGAACGCAATCGAATTAATGTTAGTATGTATGTATATAAGTTATTCTTACAATCAATGGGACATGTTGTGGGAGGTGCCTCTGAAGTCGACGATCCAACATGCACAGCCTTTCGTCGGGGTGTCAGCTAAAGGCGATACCTCTAACTCTATCTTTCAATCCAATTAAACAAATTAGGCCCCTCCTGGTCGGTAGTGTTCCGGAATCGGACAGTTTCTCGAATACACTCTCCAATCGAGAGTGTATGACTGAAAAAAGTATCTGATTGGAGTGTCTGATTGACTAAAACGTCAACGGAGAGATAATTTTGGCTTGTAAGAATAAATTTGAATGCCAAAATTCAATCAGACGCCACATGCAATTAGTTAAATTCTATCCGACATTTCAAAAGTGTCTGATTGTCGAAAAAAAGTATCTGATTCCCTGTCTGATAGCGGAACACTACTGGCCGGGGACCTTTCACTCTACACTTCGGAAACCCCCAGAAACTGGTACTATCATAGAAAAGCCCATGTGGTCAATCAACTCTTCGAAGAAGATAGTTATTATTTAAAACCCCTTTGTTATTACTACTTGCTCCATTGAATCCTCTCAATAGAGCAGACATTCCCAAATCTATTTATTACGTTAAAGTCTAATTCATATTCCTATTCTGTTCCAACAGGTTTTTCGCCCGCTTAGCGGGTTTTCCTGACTCCCATTTTGGAACTCTTTTGATCTATATATTTGTTGAAGTAAATAAAGTAACCTTATCTTATCTGTGCGCTCTCGTTCACATTCGTACCACACAAGGCATTCTACCACTGACAATCCGATAAAATTGAAACGGGTGCACCCATTGCGACCGCATCTGATGATAACATGGATGTCATATGAAACGAATCGCGATCTCCGCACTTTCTCATAAGATTGTTACTCACCGTTTGAATCTTATTCGATAAAGAAAGAAATCATCCCGAACCTAATCGTGTGAACGTGACAAACAAGCAAGCAGTATTTGGGTCTTATTATAAGTATAATATAGAAAAGTTTCGCTCTCTTTGATGGGTAAATACAGCTTTAGGAATCGAGTTTGCGAGAGCTTAGTGTTAGTGTTGGCATTGAATATGAGGTGGACTTACACGGAGTAACATAGTCCTGTTTCTTTTCAAAAAATACGAATGATCCGTTGTCCAGTGTCCCAATTGTGGCCTTGTCGATCACCAGCTTTTCCTGAAGTCGATTGCCTTAAGTTCATGGAACGTTTGTTACTGCACCGTTGCATCTGCCAAATACGGGAACTCGATTCGTTCGAAGCGCTGCTCGGCTTTTATGAAGGCGACGCACAGGCTAGACTCATCATCCCATTCCGGAGTGAAGAAGAAAATCTCCCGCTCGTTGGCACACCCTGTTAGTGTGGATGTCAAATAAGTAAACTGAGAATTGTGCATTAAGGCTGCATTTTAATACTTCTTCACAAAAGAATGAATGTACGTTTTGAGAACGCACATCGCGTACTCAAAAATGCCGTTTATCAGTCATTCCCCCGCCCATTCGCACATCGACGGGCGAAATAGACATTGATCTAACGCAATACTATGTGCGTTTTTGGAGGGTTGCGCGAGTTTATTCCGCCGACATTTAGAATGATGTTGCCAATCTTACCACAAGGCGGCTCGCCCAGACTCGCCCATTTGTCGAACTCATTGAACTCAGGGAATGGAATGGATTCGGTTGCACCGAGAATTGTTCCATCCGGAGAATACGACCATTTCTCGAACACTTGGTATCTCCCTGAAAATCGCAGCATTTTGGAGAATACGGACGCTTCACACCTTTAATCGATAGGATGTATAGCGCGTTCGCAAATTCATCGATGACAACGGTGTAGACACGCGAACAGTTCTTTTTCAGCAGCACTTTCTGCAAGTTCGTTGAAGAAGTCATCAAGCGATAAATTTCTTTTTTCAAAAATGGACAGTAAAGGTTTTGGATGCAATGTTTCGAATCGAAATATTTCATACCTCACAGGGCCAGACTTGAGCGAAAGTAGAATCAACAGCTCGCACTCGCATCCAATATAGATCACTGTTATCGGTTTGGCATGTGCCAACGACAACGTTCCCTTCAATACCCGAACTCTGCGGAAACTGAGCATGTCGGTCAAACCTCCTAACACGATCATCGTCCTCATGATCTTTATGTCGTTAAACATTGGAATCGGCTCCATCCAAGTCAGAGTGACCAAGCTGAAGATCTATAAAAAATAAGTCTCGCTGGTGAGCCGATGAAAAGCAATGTGCCTAGTCGACTACGATAAAGGGGCCGCAAGCTTTTTAATAGAAAATCAGTTTTGTATTCCCCCCAATTCAGAATTTGTAAACTACGATATTGCCTTACATTTAGTTCAGATTCATTCCGTTCCCAGAGTTTAGAGCCCATCAAAATAACATCCCCATTCAGAACTGGCTTCGTGAAAACATGTTCTCGGTACTTCGGGAGCTCGGAGCCTGCAATGAGAAGAATAGTGTACCATTGATATCTTTCGGTTATTTCCTCAAGTTTGTCCATTGAATTTGTCTGGAATCATGCCTGTCACACAAAATTTCCTGCTAACCTGGTATGGAGCGGAGGATGCTGGGCTGGGCACCGGACTCATATTCATCTTCCCATATTCGGCCATCCTGAATGCAACCCGAGCGATAGAGTCTGATGTGCAACGTGGAGCTCAGAAACTGGCGGGGTTGCCACAGACTAATGTTGCGCGCCATGTCGAACGCCTGTAAAGCTCTCATATGGCAATAAAACATTTGATAGTTTCAACAAAACAGCAAAAACAGGAGTAGCTACTTGAAAATATGACGAAATGGCGAGTTGTTTGTGCTAGCGGTCACTTGTTGTTGTGCAGCCAAGTAGGGCGGGGCAGGACAGTCATCACCACCTGTTTTGTCTCCTCTCTATTCCTCCACCACCAGATGACACCTCTTTCCTTGCTATCGATCCACCATTGGGGTCAAGGGGTCAATGGCTCAAGGTCTCTCGGGCTATCTGCTTACATCTTCGACCAAAGTAAATAACTCATCACGAATTTAATCAACACCCATCCAATAACGGAAGATCTCAAAACAATCAGTCTCGTAAATTTCCCAACGGAAGTCATCACTGGCTTGAAAACTTCAATACACGAAACAGCAGGCACTTCGATGAAAACTTCCATCGGAGTGTAGCGTGGGTCAAATAGTTCCTGTTATGCGGAAAAACATTTATTGAGACAGTTTTACAACATCACTCGGTGTATGGTGTGTCCAGCTTGTATCCCATGCAAACTATCATTCAGCAAACAATCTATGCTTAGGAAAATCGGTTGTGGCAATTGATTAACGTCGAGCAGAAGAAACGAAAATGCATTGAAGATATTTTAACAAGGGGGCATCATCAGGTTACATTGGCCTCAAGACCTTATACGGTATATGATATAACTATCAGAACGCGCAACTCCGTCCAAAGTATCGTTCGGAGTTGAGGGATGCCTTGGGGATATCTGATCCCCCTGTTTCGAAAGTGTCGTTACTCTCTAACTGAACAGTCGCCC
Source organism: Levipalatum texanum (assembly GCA_014805385.1). Lineage (NCBI taxonomy): Eukaryota > Metazoa > Nematoda > Chromadorea > Rhabditida > Diplogasteridae > Levipalatum > Levipalatum texanum. Next base: position 24,495 of record JACMIG010000897.1, read on the forward strand.
CCTAGACCGGAGAAAGTCGAACGCCCCGCAAAGGGACGGGTCTTGTGCAAGGAGGCCGCGGTTTCCTACCATGACTACCCCTTTGGCGCGGCCGCGCAATAAAGAGATGACTAGCGCCCTCTGGTACCGGGGCAGCGCGAGCGGTGCCATCGGTGCCGCGATGATTACTACGCCTCCGCTGCCTTCCCCTAGAGAGGTCTCGGGAAGAGAGATAGCACAAGAGCACAAGCCATGGCGAATACTCTCCCTGTTCACCAATTCCCTCTGGTATTCAAGCGCGCATACTACTGTAATTTTTTCAGTTTTGGGCGCATATAATTGGGATGAATGCAAAAGCTCCACCAGCACACAAATTTCGGAATTTCTGGACAGCACCCGGTCGATATCCATAAAGAGGAAAGCACGGTCGTACTCATTTCTCATTTCGACAAGAACGTCTTCCAGTCTCATAGTTTCGCGCGGGGTTATGGTACGGGTTGGGGCGATAACCACCGCCATGCCGATTCGAGTTCCATCTGTAATGCCGAATTGCGTTCGAGAGAAGATCATGGCGGGTGCGAATAGAGGGGGGGGGGGAAAGGGAAAATGATTGTGGGGAAATTCCCCCCCAAAAAACGGACAATTTCCGCCCCATGGCGTTGCCC
>JACMIG010000898.1:9509-25092 GCA_014805385.1 Levipalatum texanum
GAGGCGACGCGCGAACTACTCGGCGGTAAGCAGCGTAATGGTGATCTTTCGCGCCTTCATTACATTCATTACGCTGCTTAGCGCCGAGTAGTGCGCGCGTCGCCTCCGCATCACTTTAATACCGGACAATACCACTGCACTATGCCTCCAGGACTGGCACGTGGTTCTAAACGTCATGTTTTGGTCGAGCGCGGACTACTCATTATTGTCAAGTTCATTCCGGGAAAACAAGGTTGAAAGTTCAAACTCAACGCTGGACACTATCAACTATTCCCTGAATACCGGCAGTTATAATCAGGAACAATCACAACCTCTTTGTCAGGGCTCCGAGAAAGTTTGTACAATAATCATGTAGCCGCGAGCGGAGTGCCCTTACATGTCTCCCCCCATTTTCCCTCGCTTTGTGTAAGGGGCAGACTCGCTAATTTCGCACGCAGATTTGAATTCGTCTGAAATCTTCGTCTTTGCTTCTCTAGGTCTCTAAATTTTCTCGCTCTTTTCTCGTTTTGAATCACAGAGACGCAGGGACGGAAATTACTGGCATAGGGAATAAGGTGGAGAGGGAGGACGAGGGGGGAGGAGGGGAGGAGAGGCAGAGGAAAGAAGAGGGGCGGGCCCTTCCCTCGTTCATTCTTGACTCCTTCACACGGAGGAGAAAATCTCGTCGTCTTTGCTTCACCGCATGTAGCCCTTTTCCTGGCGAGAGGCATGCACTTTTCTTTGCTACTGGTCCTTGGCATCGGAGTTCAAGTGGGTTACGGTATTCTACCGTATGACTACTATGGCCTGCTCTTCGGCAAGATCGGACACGGTACGGTAATCAGACTATTATTGGGATATAAATCAATAAACCAATCGATAATCGTGATATTTCAGGAATTGTCAAGCACGGCCATCATCATCCGACGACGACTGCGTCGACGACGACGACGACAACTCCAAGGCCGTCGACGACGAGTACAACAACGAGGGCTCCGATTCCAGCCCACAATGCGTCAGAGACAGTGCAGCTCAATGGATGTGAGCGTTTATTTTTTTCCGCTGAGACGAGTCTCCCAATGTTGGGGAGACCCCTGACGTTACCACCGTTTTACATCTTGATTAATACCACCGGAGAAACGGTTGAGCAACTCCGGTTGGGAAATGCTTGTGAGGAACCTGGCCGTCCAGGATCCACCTTCATGAGTCTTGGTCCTAGACCACTTGCTTGATAGGGGCACACCTTTATCTTTACATCTTGAATGTGCATTTTAATCGTAGCAGAAAATTGGCTGCACATGCTCAATAGAAGTATCCAAAAAGCCCAATGATCTTTTCAGGGCTCTTCATCGAAACCCCTGCACCGCTCGGATCGCCGAATTACATGAGCGCCCGACTACAGATCAAACCATCCTCTGGAAATGTCAGTTTTCTTTCCACGGCGCAGTGGTATAAGGCGCAGCTACGGGAATTCCGTCACCGGTTCAATCCCCCGGCCGGAAACAGGTGCAAAAATCCAATTGCTGTTCTCGAATGCAGGGCTTCCCACGCAGCAACGCGCATAAAGAAATTACCGGTTCTCACGGCCATCGTTATCGGCGACTCAAATGCAACTAATAGAGCGTTCCGGTAAAAATGAGGGCTTCTGGCCGTTGAGTTTGGACCGCTGATATTACCCAATAATCGTCGCATTATGTTGATAGTATTTAGTTTCTCGGAAATTAAAGCGTTGAAATGACCCATGCTCAGATGTATTCCGTTTCTTCAATTGTCTAACCGTTCACAGGTGCGACGCACACAAATGTAGTATCACAATCGCTGGACCGTAGGCGTTAATCGCCTTTGCCAATGAATCAAGGGAGGGGGTGAAGACCGCTAGAAGGTTCCCGGAATCGTGTCTTCGTAGGATTCGAAGGACCGTGGGAAGATTTGCCGTTTTTCCCGTGCTCTCCCATTTCTGTTTCCGGACGAATAAACTCCCGTAGGCATTCGTCGACGAAGCTCGAGGGGTTTCCGTTCGGATCTAAGAAAATCTCAGGTGAATAACACTCAGGTGCATTCATGCGAGCATTTCGACCAGGCTCCAAACTACATAAAATCAATATTTTATCGAGACAACACTTGGGCGGAACTTCGAAAATGTCACCTCTCATGCTTGCAAGGGGTAATTAAATTTCGACCTGTCAGAGTCGTTTCTTGTCCCGCCAAAAGACTCCTGTGAATACAGTGTTATCGCATTTTCGCGGAGAGGGGAGGACCTTATTTCTGAAGTAGCGGGGACACAGAGTGAACATTCCTTTGTGTTGAATGAAAGCACTCGAGCGACCCACGGAAGAGGGACTGTGTTTTGCCGCCCCCTGGCTGTATTCAGTGAACCAAAAAGCAGGAGGAACAGGCCTTGTCCCCGCATAATGCAGCCACTGTGGATGAAGGGGACAAGCGTAAATATACAGGAAAAGGGACTGATTGAGTGCTGCTTTACTATCGTATAAGAGACCGCCGAATAAAAAAAAACTAAAAAGGTATTTGTCGCGTACAGAACGCCCCGTGCATTAGAATAGCTCAAATGCGCCTAATATAGCAATCAAGTCGAACCGTTCACCATCCAAAGAACAAGCTATCTCTCATTATTCGAATTTTTGCGTGGATTTCACAAGTAAACAATATAATGAAGCTCAAGATTATACTGGGAAAAAAGCAGCTGGAATTTCCCCAGAGAATTTGTTTGCAACTTTGTTAATTGTTTCGGAACGAAAATAATATTTTTAGTTCCCAATGAAGTGATCCTTGGATCAAGGACTGTACGTGTTTATAAAAATAAATGAGATCAAAGATTTATTTCAGGGTCTTCTCTTCTACTGGTCAAACGAGGGGCACGAGATGAGCCTCTATCTCAAGGAGCACTACGTCCACGCTCAGATGACTCTGGGAGACGATTCGACTACCATAAGGTGTGCGGTGCGAGTGTGGGCGACGTTTCCTAAACACCATTGGGAAATATCGTACATTCTAATGCACACTCTGGAATCATTTCCGCATTCGCGTGCAACCAGGAAATGAGACAAGAAAAGGAAGGGTGTGATTTGGGAGCAGAGACGGAAACCAGGGATTATAGTCTGGAAGGGGAAGGGATTCTGCCCTTCTAAGCCCAATTTGTAGGGGATATTTTCTGCTTTTTAAAATAAATAAACTCTTCTTATTTCTGTCATTTGGCGCTCAGCTGAAACCCTCCAATTTGGTATCCGTTGCATTCATGCCTGGTTGTCGGGTTCTCAGCAATCCCTTCATCGGATTGACAACAATCTGGAGAACGCTGTCTGCTTCCGAATTCGACGGCACAATGCCATTGTCGTTGCTTTTAAAATTTCATCCTTTCCTTCTCTCAGTCTCTCCATTCCAGTCAGTCACTCTTCGGTTAGACATTCTGCCCGCATAGACAGCTACAAGAGCAGAGAGAATCTCCATCCGCAATTCTAAGCGGATTCGCGTCCCCTTGAAAGAGGACGCGAGGTGCAAATCGAATAACGGCCGAAATCTTCGGCCTTGTGAGGTGGCAACGAGGGAGGCTTTGGCAAGGTGCCAACTATAGCTTTGGCATTGTGCCAAAATAAATTATTTTCAGGTCATCTTCACCGATCCACGAGGGACACTGGCACGATGTCGAGGCGTGGCGTACTGGGAAGGGACTTCTGCTCAAGGTAATTTGAATTGTTACGAGGATTACTCTGAGAGTAAGTTAGATTGTCACGAAATTTATTCTGAGAGTAATCTTATTATTGCTACCATGTTTTATGATGACGACAACAGTACCACGAGCCACGTGATTCTGATGAATCATGTTTACCGTGAATGGATCGCGCATGAATGGAGCCGATTACGGGATCTCGAAAAGCGAAAAAAATAATAAATTGACTCCTTTCAGGTCGACCATCAGTCATTCGTTGATTCCGATCTCACCGCCACCGACCACAAGGGAGAGAGGAGGGAGGGAAGGTGATGATAACTGTTTCATGATACTGCGTTTAGCAATCCCCGCCCCCCTTGTTACTAAACACAGTATCGAACTTTTTCATTGCCGTTAATGCATGGAAAGCGATTACACAATTTATCTCCAGAATTTATTTAACAATTTTTGTAGACTCTTCTTCGGCGGCTCGAACACGAAGCTTCCCGCTGAGATCCAGAACCTCGGTGGATTCCACGGATGCATGCGAAAGGTTCGTGTGGTGTGGGTGCGGGCGACATTTGTCACCTTCATAAACGTCGTCATCTGCTAACGCACCCTCTTCAGGTCGAGATCGATACCGTACCCCTCGTGCTCGCAGGAGTCGCCCCTTCTCTCGTCGCAATGAACGATGGTGTCACGAGACACGCTCCGGCTGCGCTTGAGACGTGAGGAATTAATCGTTCCGGTTTTATGCCTAATTCCGCCCTTTATATTGCTAAACGTCATAAGTTCAGATGCTCCCACTCCCTCTGTTCGTCGATGGGTTGCCCCGGAGAATGCATGGAAAAGGCGGAACACGACGAGGTATCGGATCGCGCTAAACGCAGTAGTGACGTTCTTTACTACGTTGAGCATATCGATCGGAATGTGGTACTATTCGGAACGAAAATTTAATGGTTTTGTTTGCAGGCCTCCTGTATGTGTGCTTACCCGACGTTCGGAGCCAAGTGCGACAAGAGTGAGTATTGTGGTGGTGCACAAGCTGGTCCTTTTCGCGTTCCGTTTACACCTATGCCCCGCCCACGTGCGTACCATTTTGGAGCGCGCACACGCTTTCAATCGCTAATAACTTCGTAATAACTCTAAATCATGAAAAACGTTCGCTAGAAAAGTTGTTCAGCTCGTCGAGATCTAAAAGTCTATATAGAACACAAGTCACGAATATTGATTTTTTTTCACCCGTGACCACGCCCCTTTTCTCAAATCACGAAATCGACATTCTTGACTTGTGTTCTATACAGACTTGTAGATCTCGACGAGCTGAACAACTTTTGTAGCGAACATTTTTCATGATTTTGAGTAAGAACGAAGTTATTAGTGATTGAAAGCGTGTGCGCGCTCCAAAATGGTACGCAAGTGGGCGGGGCATAGGTGTAAACGGAACGCGAAAAGGACCAGCTTGTGCACCACCACAATATGCTTAAAATTACTTCGAAGATTACTCTGGGCTCTGTAAATTATCATAAAAGTTACTCTGAAGCTAATTTATATTATCCTGAAGCTACTCCTTACAGCCCTCCAACCTTCTGATGGAGCTTTCCGCCTCCGCGGCACCGGTCATCTACAGTATTCCTCGGACAAAGTCATGGCTCAGTGAGTCGTGCCCAAACCTACCGTAGTCTCTGGATTACTTGAATCAGTTTGCGTTCTTTTCAGCATCACTGGAGACTCGCTCGATTTCGGAATTGAAATCAAGATGGATGAGGGCGTGGCGAAGCACGGCGAACAGGTGCGGAGATTTGGCCTTTGACCATTGATTTTTGAACTTTGATTTCGGAATATTGATTTTCTGTAGATCATCGTCTACACTGCGGATGAAGACGGTGAAGAAGGCGACTTCTTCAAGGTCACTCTGACACCCGAGGGAGAGGTCAGGAAAACTTTAAAATAAAATTAAAAATAATTAAAATAAAATAAATTTATAAAAAATCGATAATAAAATCGATATTGATTATTCAGATTCGCGTAACGATGAATCTCGGCGGTGGCGTAGTGCAGCTGTCGCATCCCAAGAGACTTTCTGTAGGGAAGTGGAGCACCGTCGACATCGTCAGGTTAGGAAGATAAAATGGTTTAAAAGACTTTATACGAATCAAATGTATCCAACTGTGGAAGAGCAATCAAACTTTTGGCATCATTCCGAAGAATTTTGCTCAAGATTTATTGTGCAGATGGGGTGTTAGATGTAAAGCGGTGAAGGGGTATGAAAATATGGCGGAGTTAAAGCTCATCGTTGCTGCGTTTATCACATCGATAGATCAAGGAGTATTCATCTCTCATCCCAGGAAGTCCCGTAACCTGCGTCTCGTCGTCGATGGGGCCGATCCGATTGCCGTGGAGGCTCCACCAAGCAGCGAACAACTCAACGTCTACGATGCCCTGTTTATCGGTGAGTCTGGGGTGGAGGATCAGGACTTTTGGTTTTTGATCGTTGATTTTTGTGATGAAGACTCGTGATTTAAAAAAATCTTTTTTTTTGCCTTGAACTATGTTGTTTTAGGATTTTGGGAGATGAAATTTGATCAATTCCAGGCGGCCTCCCATCCACTTCCTCTCTGCGAACCGACGGCTTCCGTGGTTGCATCCAGTGGCTGAAGCTAGGCGAGGACGTCTTCCACTCCCCCGCCGAAGCCTCGAAAACGGTCAACGTCGAGAGCTGTTGAGATTTTGTCCCATTCTCTCCCTTAAAATAATATATCTCACAGCCCGTTATATCACGCTGAATTAGATCTAAATTAGATTGAGTCCAGGCAAAAATAATAAGTTAACCTCATCCGGTTATAACGAGGACGGAGTGGAAGTTGTAGATTACAGCGACATTTTAAAAAAAGGTCGTAAACGTATGGGAATGCCTCTTTCCATACGCCATCTTCTGGACAAATGTTCTCCCATTAAAAGTGGCAATTTGCCAAGAAGATTCTCCCTGTCCTTTTTACCGTAATGTACCTACTCCTTCCTCGCCATTACTTATCCTTTCCCAGTGGTCTCTCCCCCCCCATCACATGTACATTGTTGTTGGATTGTCTCGAGCAGATTTCCCCGGTTGACCGGTCCTCCCTCGATTTTCTGTTATGCCCCAGTGAAGAATTGCACGCTTGAAAGTGACGTTATAAAGATTCTGAGAATTGTTCACACCTCTCATTTTCCCGTGTATCGCGATGTTTCATAAAACATTCATATTCGCCTCGAAATTCTACTTTTTCCCGCATTCTACAGCATTTTCGATGTGGGGACAAAACACGAATTTTGCAAAGATCGGCTTTATTTTCTGAAACGATGTTTATTCGTCCTTTTTGACATTGTAACGGGATTTAGAAGGAAAGACATCATTTTGAACCCGAAGCACGAAATGAAAGGATTCGAGGTTCAGGGTTCGAGGAGAAATTAGAGCATTAGAGACTCCTGGGAGAAACAGCATGTCTGCAACAGCATGCTCTTGTTCCTTGGGGGACAGGCATGGGTAGGGTTTCGGGAGAGGGAGGGGGAGGGAGACAGAGGAGAAGGACGAGGATAGGAGGCTCAGTACAGAACAATTACTATTAGGGCATGGCTCGGGGCCCTCCAGTGCTCTTCGACGTCGCCCCCAGTTAATTAGTTCCCTAAGGCCCCCCGTCCTTGGCGGGAAAATTTTGTTCATCTCTCCCTAGACGCAGACAGCGCGAGAAGAAGGAGACAGAACCTCGGACAAAGGAAAAGAAGAAGCCCTCATTCCCATAATGCGCCAGCCTCCTCTGCATTAGACAGGTCGACCGGCTCATATTTTCCATCCCCCCCGAACGCTGACTGCGATGGACGGCCGCAAATTGGTGAGTGAGTGAGTGTCGCGTGGTCTGCTATATAGCGCGATAAACGAGCTCATTACGGAGTTTATCGCTGAAGCCCTTGGCCAACCATTTCCTTTCCTCTCTCTCACTCCCCTTCGAAGTAGTATGTCTGGCTTCCAGACAGAAGGGGCTTCTCTCCGGCCGAAATTCGGCACAGTTTCCTGGGATACCGTGATGTTTGCGTAGACTGAAGGCCCCCTTGGTCTATTGCTCATTGTTGATTTGGCATTTGCTAGAACATCGAGCTGAATTGTCTATCATGGAAGACATCGTTGTATCAATTAAACGTTGAAAACAGGTAAAAGTGTCTTCGCGGCTTGTGGTCGTGGAAGCTGAACGTCCGGGTTCATCGTAAGCGCTGTCCTTCCAGGCGTTGCTCAACCGCTGTATTGTGGTGGTGCCAAAGCTGTTCCTTTTGCGTCCCGTTTGCACCTACTCTCTCTCCACTGTTCAATTCTTTCTCTAACCGCCAGACAGGTTAGAGAAACGAGATCAGTGGAGAAAGAGAGCAGGTGCAAACGGAACGCAAAAGGAACAGCTTTGGAACCACCACAATAGTATGAGCAAGTAGATGCACAGAAATGATCCCCCAATCAATTCCGAGAAAGTCGGAGACACTTGAAGTGGTTATCGGTTTTCCTCTAAAAATAGAAATGAGAGACCAGAGATTTGTAGCCACTTTCGCTCGTGGTCCGAGAAGCAATTCAATTCTGGGCGCGCCTGGACGGTGTTTTGCCCCTAGCCTTTCCCCCTCTCCACCGACCATGCGGTGCTTAGACTTATTATCGGCGACCAGTGAGTGGGTCGTCGACTGGTCTCTGACCCAATGTATGGGTTCCTCTCTTTGGGGGCAATGCCGTCAACTAGTGGGGACAGTGGTGAGTGAAGCGATCATTGGACTAGATTATGGCCAGACGCTTTTTTGTGCCGTCAATTCTTATGATTCATCCATCATGCTTTGTTGTCTGAGAAACTGCTATGTCTTTTGGAGATTGTGGAGCGCGAAACTTGAAACGATTCTACCTTGCGAGATAGCATCTCAGGCCTTTGCGTTTTTGTAAAGTTTCCCGACTTCTTCTTGACGATCATCTAAACACTTTGAGATCGATTAAAGAAGGACTGGCAGGAACTTTCAAATTTGAGATTTTACGTGAATCGGAATCTGCTCTTCGAGACGAACAATTAGATACCTTTCTTGCCTTTATAGCTTTGTTCTACCGTACGCTATGCCATCTCAAAGTTGAGCGCATTGGATACGGTAGCATTGAGCAGTCTAGTCTGCGCGGCTAATTAGGCACCAAATTCGATCCTAAATTTGTCATCACAAGGTCCGTCTACACTTATCAAGTCATTTGATAGCACAGTCTTTCAAAAAACAGCATGATTCACCGACTTCAGTTTCTGAAATCCGCGAATTAGGTTTCCGTAGTCTAAATAGTCTATTCTATTTCACGGTCTCAAAGTTCCTGCCAGTCCTTCTTTAAGAATGCATTCTTCCTTTCCGTTTCTCCCATATTTCTTGTGCTAATGGGAAAAGTAGTCGCTGTGGATACAGCCTTTCTCCGCGGACTTCTAAGTGTCCTTTCGATGGAGGAGTCTTGCCCTGGTCCTTCCTCTTCTGCCTTGTTATCGTCTTTTTGACCGTCTGAGTCACTTGACGTATTTTGATGGTCGACGTCCAATGAAACGACGCTACAATGCAATCATGCTCGCCTTTTCGCGCTCGGTTCTTGGGTCATAACTTCCTCCATATCTTCCCTTTTTTTCCTTTCTTGACGACTGTCCTCGTCCTCAGGATAACGCTAACTTCATCCTGATTTCCCCAGCCTTTTCCTCATCACCCCCATAATTCTCGTAAATCGAGTTGACAACTTTGTCTCACAGCGACTAGTTGTGTTTCGGCAATCAGCCTAGTCCGTCCAGGGTTTGCCTCTTTTCGGGCTCATAACTAGTCAGCTCCAATGTGCGTAGCGGTGATACTGCTCCTCAACTCCTTCTACAAAGTCTACTATCGCCTCTTTGACATCTGCGAGCATGTCCTCGTTTCGCTTCTACTATCAGCGACGATTCTCGTCCTCTTCATACCTATTCTCTTCCTCCAGCACTCGGTGAGTCAGGGCGGGTTCGAACCCGGGACTATAAACCCGAAGGCGGATCACTATACCACTGCGCCATCAGGGACTAATGGGACCATAGATGCTGCAGCACACAAAATTGGATAAAGAAATGCTCCCCTTCCCATTATCTCCCTCCAAACGGGGGAGAATGTAATATGGGCTGAAAGTAAATTGTAGCCTCAATGAGTCTTTTTACTCTTATAGGGAGATAGATATCCATGGTTTCCATCCTAATGGATACAGTAGAGTTTGTGAGCATTTCTTCAGACAAGGGCATACAGCTAAAGGGAAATAAAAAGATTTGGAGCAACCTTCCGGTTGTCATATTGCAGTCGTTTCATTAGGAGTTTATCTGAAGTGCTCTGGAGGAACCTGGCGGTCCAGGATCCACTTTAAGGAGCCTTGTTCCTAGACGTAGCCTTGCCAGGACACATGGTTACTTTTTACCTAAAGTCTTCGAGTTCTCTTCATGAACCCGAACGTTCCTCCTGACTGACTCGAAGTATTTTGAGTGAATCCAACGCTGACGTAGTAGAAAATGAACGCCGAACGTGGCAACAATCGAAGGCGGAAATGAGCATGGAAGATTCTGTTACCCTCAGTTCACAGAAATGACTGTCTTCGAAGAATTCTTCACAGAACGCGCTCGATTGCCCCTGACCATTTCTTCCCCTTCGTCACGCATGTTGACCCGGGGGGATGATACGTAATTTTCGCAGAAAACAGGACAGTTCCGGGAGAACTCCAGTTTTCCTGACAAGCTCTCTTACAAGAGGAGTTGGGGTAAAAGTTATACCACCTTCTCGAATTACGGTAAGCAAGGATTTCAAGGACAAAGAATTTCAACGACAGAAAAACTGTTTCACTTTCTTACACCTTTTCAAAAAATTTCTCCGTCTATTTTACGGTCTGTAAAATATCTGGAATAGTTATTGCCCAAACAACATAAACTGTAGCCCGAACATGGTTTGTTTTGTTGCCACCATGGCCCCGAACCGGAATCGTTTAAAGGAGGTGTTGGAGCAACAGTTTAACCCGCCTTGTCTGGATACTGTCTCAGGCCAGACCAAGACGAAAACGTGCCAAATTGTACCGTTTTGGCCCCAACGGCCCTTGTGATTGAGCCGGACCGGAATCGTGTTCTTTAACCGGCATCCTCTACTTATAGGAGAATTGTTGCGCGACAGAGACACGGGGGCTGTTGTCTCCTTATTCCTGTAGACGGCCGCTCTATTCCAGAGAACAATACACGAAAGTGAGATGAAACACCACTTGTGGAGGGGGAAATAGAAGGCATTTTCCTTGGAACTGTCCGTGTCACGTGTTCATGACCCTTACTTGAAACACTGTCTTTGTATTAGTCATTTCTTAGTTATAGTGTTTCTGGGGCTTGAGAATATAAACCTGAGAATTTTCGGATACGATCCGGACTACAAAAGCAGACCTGACGAAGGTTAGCTAAACCCTGCCGCTTTATATCACCAAGGCCTTACGAATCTTCCTCCTACTCTGTCAGTGGTGTCTTGTCAATTTCCGGTAAAATCATAGGCGATAAACAACAATCGTCGCTCACCCTAGGGAGGAGAAAAAAGAAGGCAATTGTACAAAATACTATTTATTCCTCCCGACGTCTGACATCAAATGTTAATACTGCTCCGTCAAACTAATTCTGCTCCATCAAACTACCGTAATCCACGTAGATGACCCTCTTCCCAATAAGACCTCTGAGCCTCCGACGTAGCTCGTAAAATAGTTCATTATTCAGGGAGTTTGGTCTTAGACGACATCTTGGTGGCTTCGTCATAAAATACAACCAAACAACTTCTTTTATTGATCCAGAACTAGTCTTTTATGTTGCTCCGGATCTTGAGTTTATATGAGTGCGTAAGGTGCAAGATTTATGAGTGGACTACGGAAGTGAAAGCTGAGTGATCTAAATCTTCCAAAGTTCGAGTTGTTTGTATTCATTGTCAGGTCGTCAACCTCAAATTGCCTATGGATGCTGATGGTGCAAACAAGAATGTAGTGGAGAGCATCGTTCGAAAACTGGAGAACTTTATGGGTTCATTATCTATCTTGGCTTACACGCTCTCATGTCATTCATCATGGATACCCTCATTCATGTTTCGATGCCGCTGGTGCTTGGCCTTCCTGCTCTCCTCCCTTTCAATTTGCTTCCACGAGTATCCACTCCCCATTTAGGGGAGACATAATCCGGTGGATTCTGTTTCCCTTCGCTTCCATCACCTCTTCTTCTTCTCCCGTTTCCCTCCTCCTCCCTCTCCTCCTCCTCCTCCTCCTCCTCCTGTTCCTCCTCCCTCTCCCCATCCTCCCCACGTCCTCTCCTCCTCCTCGTCGTCGTCCTCCTCAGCCCTCTACTCCTCTCCTCTCCTCTACCAGTCAGAGTAGTCCTCAAAAGTCGTGTTGACGATGAGCAGTCCCCTCGGATGTGATATAATATTCTTCCAGCTCCCCTTTCGTGTCCTCATTTATTCCGCTTCCATGTTTCACTGAAAATTTCGAGGGGGATCTAGGGAAGAGGATGAAGAGACTTCCATCCCCTCCTGAGGATTGCCAAATCGCCTTATTGGCCCACCCACCCTCCCCAAGTCGGTGTTATATTTCTCTCGAGTATTTTTTCGTCTTTTTCGAGATTCGGACAGTGTCCGTAAGCAAAATGGACAAAGAAAGGAAAGAAGGCCTTCGTCCGGTCAGGGAGGGGGGAGTTCCATGCATTTTAAACGCTGTTTTTCACTTATCGTCTGACTACGTCCACTATTCCTGGTTTCCAAAGGGATTAGATCGTTTTTAGGACAAATACGCTAAACACGGAAAGTCCGTTTAGATACCGTAACCTTGGGGCTCATAACTTTTGGCTTGTTGCCAATCTTCGAATGATCTCGGAATTATTATAATAGCACCCACGACGGTGTTAAGCATTCATCAACCTTGCCTCAAACGCAACCAAGCAATTTTGGTGTATTCATAGGCAGGAATTGTGTTGGACGACGAACGATCTCTAAAGTATCTCAGCTGCGAAAAAAAGTGTCTATGAGTTCAATTTTTGATCCGAGGCGAGGCACAAACGCAGCGGAAAATACTCCGTTTGCACTGTTGTGGGAAATACTTGGCACAGAGCTTTGTCGTCCGAAATAAGCTACCGTCATCTCCGGTCCCTGGAGTTATTCACTATTGATTTATTGCCTAGCGTGGGCAATAATGCCTTTGTTGCCTCCATTTTCATTCCACTCGAAGGGGAGCTTTTCTAATTTCGCCCACGTCCCTGTTTACGACGCCAACAACATGCCTTCCAATCTCCATATCTTAGTATAGGCCTCGTATGACTCAAGTTACGATCGCTGCCTGATGTCAATATGAATAGTGGGCGGGGAAAGAGAGGGTGGGGTTTTGAACTTTCCGACAATGTTCCAGGGTCACACGATCTCTCGTTTGCCCTCGTCCGATGAACGCATAATTAATTCGTCTTTGAAATATGACACCTCTGCGCTCTTTCGCCGCCTCATGGATTAGACTTTCGTCGTAGTGCATCGACCAACATGAAAGGCCCTTCTCTAACTAACTTTTTGAATTATCAGTTTCCGAAACAATGAGAACTTCTAGCAATTCGCCTTGTATCCTTTCTTGCACGTGGCATAGACATGGAGAATCTCTTCTAGAAGCTAAAATGAACAGAGCGCTATCCGGGAACCCTTAAATATACGGCATCCGGCTCGAAGATTAATCGTACCATCTTGAGACTCCTATTGTTGCGGCGGGCTCCGCCTCCTTCTCCATTCTACCTTCTCCTTCTCTCTTCACGAATGCCTTGTAATCGCATCTGTGTTTAGATGTCAAATTCAGGGGACCCGGATAGGGGAGTGGGGGAGGAGGGAGGAGGGGAGGGGGAGGTGGAGGGAGGGAGGAGAGGGAAGAGAGGAGTATGCCTCCTCCCCGTCTACCTCCGCAGAATAAAGGTCATCCCCTTTGCGCGCTCGCAAAGCTGCTTTCCATAATTTCCTTCGACGGTGTTCCTGGCATCATTTGGGAGGCGACGATGTATTCGTGTGACTCTAAGGCTTGAAGCCCTAGCGTGGTAATATCCCCTTTGCGTGCCGACAAATAGTCTATGGCGTGGTAATCATCATCGTTCGCTTCTACCTGGAATATTGTCGGAATTGTGTTCTCCCGGATGACGTTTCAAAGTAGCCATTGAATCGGTGGAATTAGAGTGAGCGCTGTCTTCATTTTCGTATCAATTTGTGAGAGATTAAACCTGCTGACATTACTGCGTTTAGCGATTCGACTCGTTCGCTAAACATAGAAATAGGGATTTTTGGTCGAAACAGGCTACGAATACGGCGTGATTCTTTCATCATCATCATCGTCCTCTCTCACCCCGGGTGCACGAACCAATTTGTTCTCCGCGCGCTCGATTCATTGAGTCGGGAGGGGAATTCGTGTACCCATTTCTGCCTCTTGCAGGCTTCTCGGGTTCAGATTGCAAAATGTCATTACTATTATCAGCGAACCAAACGCGTCTAATTTCGCGCTCCGTCCGCCCAGTTCTCTACCCATTGAAAACGGTGTTTCTCCCATGATCTCAATGCTACCGGACTCCATATGGAAGCCCTTTGGTTCCATGGCTAGACCCTCACCCCCTTCAACTTCTCTTCCATTTTCTAGTTTTGGTAACGTGACGGCGCTTGGCGTCTTCTCTTCTCTTTTTTTTCTCCAGGGCCAACGGCCAATTAAGGCCCCCTAATTTGTTGTTCGACAATGACAATATTTCGCATTTCGCCGTTGTTTGCGTCCGTGTCTCTGGTGCGCTTTCCGTCTTGGACTATTTTTATATTGGACTCTCAAGGTCAAACCGAATGATTTTTGCGGATATTTCAACGGCTGATTTGCTGTTTTGAGGGTCAGTTTTGCGGTTCTAACATGAAATGAAAGATGTTGCATCTCACTGGGAGAGTCACCGAACGAAGTACAAAATAATAACTCCGTTTCTTTCCTTTCGCGAACCTTGGAGTTCCCGTTTATGAAGTTGGACTAAAACAATCACAACCTATCTCGTTTTTCCATTTCCAAGATGTCCTCAGATCTATTGTCCGGCATTAAAGTGATGCGGAGGCTACGCGCGAACCACTCCCCTGTAAGCAGCGTAATCAATGTAACGAAGCGCAGTAGATCACTACGCTGCTTACCACGGAATATTTCAAGCGTAGCTTCCGCATCACTTTAATGCCTGACAATATTCATTGTGATGCCTTGACGTGATCTATTGGCCCTCTTCTCCATTCTACTCGTCCTTCAGTTATGGGACAGGACAATGCGGGATGGGTGGAGGGGAGGAGATGAAGAGAGAGACGGGACAGCACTCTATGGGGATACGTCTACTTCTGACTCATAACTGATGCGCGGACCTTTTTCGCACATCCCCGAGTGGCATGGTCGGTCCCTCCCATCCCCTTTCCTACCCCTCTTCCTCCGTCTCCTCCTCCTACCCCTCCTCCTCCTCCCTCTCCTCCTCCACCCTCCTCCTCCTCCTCATCCCAAAACTCTACTTCTCGTGTGTTGGTGTACTTGTGCTCCGTTTTCCACCAACCCAAGATCTCCCGCATTTCCAAGTCTTCAGACTCCTTTTCCGAGTTGCTCAGGTGTTTGAGTCTTCATGAAGGTTTTACTGCTTTTGAGCACTAATAAACAGCTTTCGAAAATTTCGAGCACTTTGCTAAATCGAAAAATGCAGTGTATCATGTTCTTTTATTTCGTGTTACAACATCACCAGAAATTCGGCGGCATGTCTCACTTATGCGGCTTGAGCTCGTCGAAGAACCAAAAGTTAGAGAACAGCGCAGAAAACTACTTTAGTTTTCTGATGTCATCATTTTTTTCGAACTGGTCTTGTTTCTTGGTGGGTCGCCCCTCCTACCCCT
>JACMIG010000900.1:0-20661 GCA_014805385.1 Levipalatum texanum
CCCCCCCCCCCCCCCCCGCCCCCGCCCCCCCCCCCCCCCCGGGCGCAGAAAGCCGCGGCCCCACGGCCGGAGGGAGCGCTCAGCCAACCACACTCGAGGGAGGCGGGGCTACTCAGTACCGTAAACGAAGCAGCAATCTCCTCCCTCCACTGGTCTCCATTACAAGCTCTTCGGTCATTGGGATATCCCCATTCTGATACCGTCCCAGTCCTTCACTTCCTATCATGCAGCCCTTCAACATTGCTAACTTGATAGGAGTCATGGAGCAGAGTCGAGTAGTCAAGGAGGAATCGTGTGTCTCCTCTGCTACCCTGCCATCCGGCATGACCACCCCCCTACCCGCCATCCTTCGACAGGCTTATCCGGACATGCTCAATCCCTCGTCACCCTCCTCTCCACTGAATCTGCTGACATCCCCCCAGTCCACTCCCACTTCGATAGGCGGCGGCCGCAGCTCGAGTCCCCTCTCTGCCTCGCCCAACGTCCGATCGCACCCCTACGCCATGGGACCAGGTTCGTTCTCATTTTTGTGTTCATTTCGCGCAAAAAAAACGGAGCCATCTGCCCATCTCGCACTAAGAAGGGTAGCCACGCGTCGCCCGTGTCGTGACAAATAACGTAATCTCAGTATCTGGCAGTAGCCTGTGATGGGTCTCTCAATTACGCGTCCATCCTCTCCTGATGACAGATCCCCGTGGCTCACCTAAGATGGCGCGTGCAAGGGGCTGGTTAATTAGTGCGCTGAATCCGGGAGCACCAGACTCGTCATTCATCATGAATCAGGCGCTGGTGTAGACACAGATGAGTTGGAAAATCTCCCAGACCCTAACTTTGCGGGGATATATCGGTAACTCTTCCATCTCTGGTTGTAGAAGGGGATATCCGATTAGTTACTGATCTTCCCCGTGCCCAACATCCGGCCTGATCTTATCACCAACATCCGGCAGCGGCACAATTATTCCCAGTGATATGCACCTGCCTGGTGGACATAACGGAACACTCCTCTATCCCATTTACTGCCACTTCCTCCCAAATCCGTTGGATCACCTTCCTTTGATACCTACAGTATACCCGGGCCAATTAGCACAAATTGTTCTAACAACTTCACTCAACGAGTTGTCCATGGGTTGTGTCCCTCCCACTCGTCCTCTAACATCATAGGGGGAGTCATCGCCCCAATTCCTCTCACCCCTCATAAAGACCAAAGGAGTGTTGAGGTACAGGTCGTAAAGCGGGGAATACTGTACACCGGCAGCCCCTTTAGTTGCTATCATAGAAGCCGCTTATCGATAGCCAGAGGAAGGGAACGGGTTACCATCACAGGGGAACTCCGAATGAGCTGGGTTCTTCATGGCATCCTTAAACCCCACAGTGGTGTAGTGCAGTTGCATGACAGGCCAATTACACCAATTAGAGGCTGCAGTGTGCAAGCGACCCCCAATGACCGTTCATGCCACCTCTCCCTCCACTTTGATGACTCTAGGCCTCGCTCGCGCAGTATTCCTAATCGAAGAATTGCGTGGGAGCCCGGAGGGAACCATTTCGAGGCGTTTAGAGGCAATCATAAAATGGTACATCTGCCGTAATCTAGGGATTTGTTCAGATGACAACGGAATTCGCCGCTACCGGACTGCGTTCACGCGAGAACAGATCGGGAGGCTGGAGAAGGAGTTCGCAAACGAGAACTACGTCAGCCGGAAAGTGCGCTCGGAGCTGGCTCATGAACTGGGTCTTCCCGAAGGAACCATCAAGGTGGGTAGCAATATTAGCTTCAAAACTCGGAAGCACTCCACTCATTGTAAATTGAGCGATGTTGCAAGACGGTCAGGGTTAAAGCAAATTGTTAAATTGGCCAAGTATAAACTTCTCTGTGAATGAGGGAGCTTGTATAGACAGAAGAATCATAGTACACGCGCTATCCTCTTGTAAACTCAGCGAGTTCATGTCGTTTCGTCCTTGTGCTTCCTTTTCCCCGCAACATTGGTTGTAATCGCGCGAGTCTCCGCGCTCGTTGAAAAGTCCGGCCCGAAATGCACTTCCTACGTCCCTTTCCTTTGAGTGATCGTGCTCAATGTCAGACTATCACAGGTGCTGGTCGTAAGAGCAATTGACACGCAATAATACCGACCACTGTTTCATGCTCCCTCTTCCTCCTCCACTCACCCGCAATTTGCTCACTGCTCCCCTATCTGCTCATAAAATACCGTAGTCGACCCGATTTCTCGGCGCCCTGCTAATAGGAGATGAGGAAGGAGCGGATAGCTTTCGGGCGCCTGGCACTTGATTATGGGAGCGAAACTACCGTAGTCTAGAAGGAGGGGGCACTCGCTCAGATTACCCTAGGGACCTGTCACTTCTACGGTAGATGATAGAGGCTGACGGGTGCGAGAAGAAAGAAGGCATTATAGTCGGTGCGGGAGGGCCCAAAACTCAGAGGCCGTGATTTGTCTTAAGCGTCCCGAGGGACAGCCTACAAGTGAATAAGAGGCGCTCCCGCGCATATGAAAGCAGGCCCCTTGTCATGCCAAGCAGGGGTGGACAAGACACAATTCCTTATGCGCGAGGGAGCTGAGGTCCCTTATTCAAGAGCCATTAATTTCCCTCACGAGGAATGCAAGGGGGTGTCACAATGAGACATAAGCGGGGCCACATGCGAACACCAATAGGAAGGCCGCCCATTGAGTACAACTATCTTATTGCAGGTGTGGTTCCAAAATCGGCGGATGAAGGACAAGCGACAGAAGATGGGATTCCCCTTCCCCATGGTGCCTCCGCACATTGCATACATGTTGGCGGCGTCGTCTTCTGCCAACTCACCCTTCCCCTGTGACCTGTGGAACAAGGCCGGATTCGCATTTGCTGCCAACCCGTAAGGGAACTCCTCACGGAAGAATCAAAAGTATCCAATTCAGGGCCCTGGCAGCAATGACTCTGAACAGTGCGGTGGCAGGGGCGGTGACGACCATGGCCGGCCCCATGCCCACCACTCCCCTCGCAGCCATGGCTGCTGCTGCCGCCGCTGTCTCCACCCACAGCCCCGTCCCCATCATGGATCCCTCCCTCAAGCTTATCCTCGACACTAGTCCATCCGCGAGTAATGCAAGCTCTTCCTCCTCCACCTCCAATAGTGGCCCATCTTCTACGCCCCCTGCACACTGAGCCATTAGATTCTTAAGTTGTTCAAAGTTCGTCATGGGTCAACGTTTGATGGCTGTGCTCTCTCCCCTTTATTCCATAAATGTCAGGTCAATTCCGCGTCTTCCAATTTGTTCATCCACGAATCTACTGTACTTCCATTCCAGTAATTTATCTCACTACAGCAGCCTCATCCAGGCGCTCTTTTCTTGCCCGATTCCTTATTCACACCGCTTTAGCAGCCCCTTAGTCGGCCCCTTGGAATATGGAGTGAATCCAATCAAAAACTCCATTACCACTTCTGCTGGGCAGATTGAACGTCGTTTTGAGAGAAATTTAGTATCGTACGAAGATGGGAGTTGTTCGTATCTTCCTTTCCAACTGAATGCCATATTGCTCTTTGCTTCATTTCTAGCTTCCTTTGATTTTTGTTCGAATAGCACTGCTCGGGATGAGATAAACTGTAATTGTTGCCAACAATCTGTAATTGGATGCGAATGGGGGATTGTTTTTGTGATTGCGTGAGAAGTGCATCAGGGGCAGCTGGTACAAGATGAATGACAAGGCAGAGGGATCCATGCCGTCTATTCCCCGACTCTCCAGGAACGGGAGAAAGGGAATGAATGCGGACTCTATGCACAAAACCATCACGAGCCGCCAGACTTGGGCCCTTCGTAAATCGGAGTGGGGGCTAAAAAGCAGTGGCTGACAAACGAAAGAGAACGCTGCTGCTGATTACTTGTTTCGGGAGGCGAACCACCGCCACAGGGGCGATTGTCCATTTCGCTCTCCCTTCTCTCCTCCCGACTTTCCCTCTTCCATCCCTCGGGCGGATCAGGAGAGAAGGAGAGACTCAATTCGGGAATCGACAACAAGAACATGCTTTCTCTATTCCATCTTCGCCACCAACCTATCAATGCTCCTCCCATCAGATCTCGAATTCCCTTTCATTGATATCGGGATGGGGGTGTGGGGGCACTGCTTTCACCTGCCATCAGCGACCCGTGGGCCCTCTCTGGTGACCTGAGCCGAGCTCTCTTGTCGTTCGCATCAAGCCATAAATCAACACTCTTGTTGTGGATCATCCCGTGCAACTCTCACGCCTTTCATCTCACCGGTGACAGACATGGGTATCCCCACCAATTGCCGCAATGATGTAATCATCATTGTGATATCGCTTGTAGCCCGCTCTCAAAGGTTGTACCGCTCTTTTTGTCTGTGCCTACTTCCCTGTGGCAGTCGTAAACGGAGCTCCGAACACGTGCAACGAGTGACAATTGCAGATCGACGGGGAACATCGGAGAGTTTAAATCTACGAGCATGGGAGAATGAACACGAATCCAACGGCGCTCGTACAGGTAAATTAGCCGTCAGTGAGAGTAGCTGTCATCAAACAATGGGAGGACATGCGGTTACAAGGCCGGATTAACCCCCTTGACCCAGCACTACCACAATGTTCCAGGGCCCATGGCTGTTACTGTTGCTCGGATTGGCGCATCGGGCAGCTGGTGGAGCAGTGACTAATGGGCTGGTCGACACGGACTTCAATCAGGGTCAATTCGGACGAGACCCTTCAAATTCCATCAAGCTATTTCAGAGTGCTTCTACAACAAGACAGTCGACATTCTGTTGCTCCTCGATGGATCAGGATCTGTTGGAGACAATACGTTTGCCAGCCAGGTAAAGAAACATGCCGAATTTCTAATCGAAAAGGACGTTGTCAGATCGAGTTTGCGGTGCTCTTCGCGCGGAAGCTCAACATCAGTGAGGACGGGACGCATTTGGGAATCGTGCAATATGCTGACGAAGCTCGAGTCGAGGTCCCATTGCACGACTACACTTCAAGCAGCCAGGTGACAGCGCAAAGAATTGTTACCAACAGATGCAATTGTAGTTGGAGCCGGCGATCCATCGGATTCCCTTCCTTGGCGGGGCTACGCACACGGGGCGCGCCCTTGATTTCGTGAGGACGGATGCCTTTGCGGGAGCACGAGGAGGGGATGTCCCCAAGGTCCTCGTCGTGCTCACGGACGGGCAGTCACAGGTATGTTCAAAAAGATGACACAACAATCACCTAATCCAGGACGATGCCGTCAAGCCATCACAGACACTGCGCGAAAGCGACGTCACAATCTACAGCGTCGGAATTACTAACCTCGTCAATGTTCACGAACTTCACGAAGTGAGTGATAATAATCGCATACTAAACGAGTGGACCGCAGATAGCTGGCAATGCTGCACGGACATTCACTGTGGAATCGCTCGAGGAGCTCGATAGGCCACTAGTCGAGTCGATCACACTCGACATGTGCAAAACGGACTTCAGTTCGATACCACGTCGATTAAAGATAGAATGATCTTTCCACAGGACCAGGAGAGCCAGAAATAATCTGTGGGCCAGATCACATAGGAATACGCGCAGCGACAAAGGATCCATTTGATGGATTCGTTTTTATTCAGGTAGTTTTTTTAGTAAATGTTTATGCTTTTTATTGTTGTGTAATAAATAATGGCGGTTTCGATTGAAAAATATTCAGGACCACTTCCATGATGAGGAATGCCGGAAAGGAGCCATGGATTTTGATGACCCCAAAATGATTTCACTCGACATTCCGTTCAGCAAATGCAACGTGCATCGATACCGATCAGTGAGTTCGATGGCACCAGAAAATTGACAACCTTTTTAGATAGACCCCCGCGGAATATACGTCGAAGCGACTATAGTTTTCATGTTTCACATGACGTTTGACTGGCATGCGAACTTTTCGTAAATTCACATTCAGATTCATGACAAAAGTAGACCACATGGTCAAGGTGCAGTGTTTTTACATGGAAGCTGACAAAACGGTCTCATCGCCAATGGAAGTTAGGTGAGCTGAAAAAAGTTGAGAAAGCACAAAATATATTTCAGCATGATTTCCACCGAATTTCGTGAGCAAATGTATGAAATGCCAACTTGTTATTACACCTTGCGCAAGGGAAGTCCCGACGGACCAGAATTGGACTATGCATCCCTCGGAGATTCAGTCTATCATCGGTGAGAAAACTTCGAAATAGAAAAATAGATCAACTTCCAGTTGGGAATGCATCGATCGCAAGGGCTACGACACCTTTGGAATGTTGGTTCATTCATGCTACGTCGACAACGGGTTCGGAGACAAGGTCGATGTACTCGACGCAAAGGGGTAAGAAAAAACATACTTTAAAAATGAAACCAACCCTCCCGGGAACAGGTTGTAGTATTGGGCTTGCGTCAGCGCCATTCCCTCCTTTCCGCGAACGTCTTGCGCTTTATTCGAGTCCATCGAACGGGCTGAAGTAGTAAATGACTCTTGCGAAGCAGTTAAAAGTAAAAATAGCCACGAAATCAACGGAAAAATGCGAGTGGACGGAAGTTCGCGAACCGCGCCCAGTCGATAAAAATGAGAACGAAGCGCGTCAGCAAATTCAAAGGCGCACTTGCAAACTCAGCCGTTTAGGTGTGGTTTGGACCCAATTTTGCTGCAAACACCTGATTATCACGAGAGTCTACGGCTTGCAACGAAGCCCTACATGGTCTTCAAGTACGCCGATCGGCCGGTTCTTCAATTTCAGTGCCAGGTTTATTTAAATCAAATTTTCTCCGCCTAATTGCCGGTCTTCAGATAACATTGTGTATCAAATACGATAATGGTTGTTCCGGAATAACCCCTCCTGTCTGTCCAATTTTGATGCCTCATCAACAATTGCGACGGCGGAGGGACAACTCTTCAGCCACAGGGCCTTTGAAACCAGTGAGATAGAAAATATTGCAAAATTGAGCTCGGCGTTCAGATTGCTCCTCACAGGACTGCACGAATCTTGGAGCTGAAGGACGAGGAGCTAAACGATATTCGGGCAGCGGCTCTTCTGGAAGAATCAGGACGCCGCCTGGCTACCCTGGACGTTTTCACCAACTCCGTGACGGTCTTCGAGAAGGCTCCGACGTGTGAAGGGAGTCAGTCTAGCTCCAAAGACCAGAAGAGTACCGTAACCCTTGGCAGGTAGCACTCAAGCTCAAGGCGGTCTCCTCGACTGGATCCACCCGATTCATCTGGCCCTTCTGACCTCTCTCAACATGTTGATTGCCATGGCGACAGTGTTCCTCTGGATAGTGATAGTCCGAGGGCGTAGCTCCCGTTCTGCCCGACTCCCCTCCCCATAGACAAGAGTACTTTATCGATTAGGATCATTTTGTTCGACGCAAGAAAGCGTAATAATAACGATAATAAAGAGGCTGTAAACATTACATAATAAGTGTCGATGGATGAATGAAAGAGATCAATAATACGGCGAGAGTCTCTATGCGGAAGGCTAAACACGTCGCTAGGCAGCATTCATCTATTGGGGGACACGCGAAGAGTCACGGGAGAAGAAGTCATGGAGATTCCTGAACACTTAGCCACCTAAGCAGTAAAAAGATGAATAAATAAAACAAATATCTAATTAATTGAAGGGAAGGAAAGATCCACACCATTCACGAGACAATCCCAAGGAATCTTTTGACTTTTCATTTTCTAATATTCTGTCTATACTAAATTTTGCAGAGAAAAAGCATACAGGAAAAAAATCTGGCTTAATTCTCAGAATGTTCCTTGAGATTGCTGCGTGAATGTGGTGCCTTGCGATCAGAGAATGACGTCACTTGAGATGTTCCTCCCTCCGATGGGCGTGTACTCGCACTGCGTCGGACGCGCACGATACGGCATCATCACCCGTCGAAACTTCTGTGATAGCCTCCCCGATTAAATATTGTCGGGCACCGGAAGCATTCTAATTCCTACACCCGGATGATACAAATGACGGATTACGTGCGCACTTGGTTCTTCAAGTCCTGTTTCATAGCCGGATTGATCCAACTGGTAAAGAACTTGGGTAGATCAATAGCTCGCATAGTCGGTCATTGCTATTCTCCGGACGGTGGTACCTGTGAGAATGTGTTCCCGGGGGCGCGGGTGAACTTGTAGATGCCAACGATGGGAATGGCTGACGCCGCCGACAACGAGAACATGATGCCAAGCACATTGGCCAGAGGCGTGTAAACATAGTCCTGAATGGTCAGAAATGTTGTTTTTTATAAATCCAGAAATAACAAACCCCGTACATAAGTGGGTTGTAGTTATAGAAGTTGGAGAGAATCATCATCTGCAGGGTTATTCATTCGATAATCATTGATTTAATTAATAATCGATAAAATACCAATAGGATAATGGGCGCAGCGATGGTCCAGGCTCCTCTCCAGTAGACGCCCGGCTTGAAGCCCAGCATCTCCTTGACGTCGGCCGTGAACTGGTCGATGCCTGTGAAGGAGGGATACTGTACCCTTTAAGTGATAGCAAAGACGTTCTTTTCAAAAGAGAGATAAATACAATGGTGTCGTTCGCTTCTTATTGTCGGGTTCCCGGAGCGTTCGAATTCCCACTTCCGAATAACCCCAATTACAGACTGCGCTTGCATTGATCTACCTCCTCGATCACCGTTTCATGGCCAACCGACTCACATCGAGAATGAAGCGGAGTTTGATGACGAAAAATAATGAATGTCCGAAATCAGTATTCTCCAATGTCCGTTTTTTTTAAGGACACTACCGTATAAGAAGCTGACGACCATGGCCTCGCAGAAAACGGCGATGAGCAGTCCCCACGATGCTCCGTACACAATTATCCACTCCATGATCAGCATTCCTCCCTGTAGTTTGTTCTTTGATCTCTCTTTGTACTTTGATCCTTCCTGACATTCGTGCAGATGAATCCTCCGATGATCATGTAGAAGGAGAAGAGACACGCCAGGAAGATCTCCCTGCAATTTATCGTTCCGCTTTGGACACACGTTCCGGTCTAGCGATATCCAGAACATACCGATTCCGTTTGATTATCGGGAATTCATCCGAGAGACCCGTTATGATGGCTTCGGAGCCTCCGAACTGAAGAGGGAAAAGTGATCTTTGAACTTTTATATTTGATCTTTGTCTCACCGAAGAATCGAGTCCAAGCGTTATGAGCATGAGGAAGAAGAGGACACTCCATGCGGGGGCCCACGGCATCGTGGCCAGGGCCTCGGGGTAGACTACGAAGACAAGGCCGGGACCCTGAAGGAGGAGAATTCAGAGGGAGGAGAGAGGGGAAGAGATGGCGAGGAGAGGAAGGAGAGGAGAGGAAAGGACGTGATCGAAGATGAGAGAGGTAGAAAGGAGAGAAAACCTCCTGGGCGACGTCCTGTATGGGCTTCCCCGACTTGCACGACATGTATCCGAGGACGGAGAAGATGACGAAGCCGGAGAGGAAACTGGTGGCGCAGTTGATGGTGGACGTGAGGAGAGCGTCACTGCAGACACACTATTTTTCGGTGAAACAAGCTGTTTAATTCTCGAGTCCGCTCGTAGCAGAGCTGCCCATTCTTTGCTAAACGCCAAAAGCCTACGAGTAGACGTTGTTGTTGAAGTTGTTGTAGCTGGAGAAGGCCATGAGGACACCGAAGCCGGGGCCGAGGGAGAAAAAGACTTGAGTGGCCGCGTCCTGCCACACAGAACTCTCCTGATAAGAAATTGGATAAAAAGGAATTGGGAATCCTCGTCGGAGATATTGTCGAAGTCCACCGCGTTCTCGCGGAAAATACTGACCTAATATTGTTGGGCACTCGTTATGTTCTAATTTCCACACCCGGACAGAACCAATGACGGACTGTGTGTGTGAAACGGAGATAGAAACGGTAGTTCAGAGAATTCGCAGCTCTTCGGTGCTCGACAATAGTCGAAATGTGGACAACCCTCTTGATGGCCTTACCCATAGCTTGGCGAAGTTGGGCGTCAGATAGTATCTGATTCCTGCCGATGCTCCGGGCAGCGTGACGCCTCGTACGAACAGAATAGTCAGAACGACGTATGGGAACAGCGCCGTGAACCACACCACCTTCAAACGGATCTTGGTCCCGCAACGAAAGGGGATATGGTACCTTTCCAGAGGTTCCGATTCCCTTCCACATGGAGAAATAGCAGATGAGATACACGACGGCGAGGGCTGCCACGATTTCCCAGCTGACAATGAGAGGGAGGTTATGGAGGAAGGGAATCGACTGACTTGATGACGCCAAGATTCGTGACAGAATAGATAATGTGCTTGTTGGGAGCGCCCGCCTCTTGAAGGCCGAGGAAGCCCTTGCTGAAATAGGGGCAATTAGTTGGTATTGTCGAACACCAAAACGAGCTTGAACTATCGTGGTTCCTTGACCATTTTGGCTCTGAAACAGTTGGCAATGCGGAAAGAGAGTTTCAGAGCCGAACTGGTAATAATTCAGCGGTAAAACAAGAGCAACCGTGGGAATCCACCGCCTTGTAGTGCACGATAATATAAAAATATAATTTTGTAAATTCAACTGTTTAAATTTTTAAAACTAGTGAACTTACTAAAAGTATTCCTCGGACGACGAAATTCGCTCTTCCCCCGATGCATTGAATGGTGCCGCGCACTCTTCCGATCCATCTCCAGAATGAAATCTGGAAGTTCTCTTGATCTTTGATCTCTGATCTCTATACTGTGGTTCATAGCAGGCGGGGGAGTTGAAGGTGTTGTTGCAACTCGCCCACGGCAGAGTCTTCGTGAACGACGAATACCTACAAGGGTGATCTTTGATCTCTACCCTCCTTTCTGGTTTTGAACTCACAAAAAGTGGAATCCCCACGCAATGATGACGTTGTAGAAGAAATCGGTGTAGAAGGCGATCATCACGACGCAATACCCGATTCCTGAAGTATTTTTGGATTCGATCTGATCTACCAGTCGATAGTTCAAAAATCGATAAAACAAAAAGTACCCTTGAATAGTGGGCATATCCGTCCCCAGGTCGTGATGGCTCCTTTCCGATAGTATTGACCGAGGACGAGCTCCATGTAGAACAGCGGCACGCCCGCGAACAACACCATTATCGTGTACGGGATCAGGAAGACACCTGAAATGTCGCATATTTTCCGAGTCGGGCTAGAATAGTTCCGGCCTCCTGCAGTCGTTTATGATCGCTACTCTATTTAGCAGAGGAGGTGCAAGAATCCAAGATCGCCTGAACTCTTCCCCGGAAGTGCAGCGAAGCGAATGCACGGAAAGTGTTGCGGCGGAAACGGTGGAGAGATCCAAGAGAGGTGAAGGGGGAGAGGAGGGAGAGGAGAGCGTGGGCTCGACCGAGTCATGACCCCGATGAAAGATCATGTGCTATAGACGACAAGGAGACATGAAACCAGACTTACGACGTTTAGCGGAATTATAATATCGGAACAATTAAATACCTCCTCCATTCTTGTAGCAGAGATACGGGAATCGCCAGATATTGCCGAGGTCCACGGCAAATCCGACGACTGACAGCAGGAAGTCCACCTGCATTTTTGTTGTGTAAAAAATCTTTTTGAAAAAAATGATAATAAAATAAATACTTTTAAATAAATATAACCTTGCTGCCCCAGGTCTCCCTTCCATCGGCGGCTGGTTCCTGTAGTTGTGACTGTGAATTGGCATTTGATTTTATATCCGATCCCTCGATCACAAGGCGCTGCTTCACCCCGTTGAGGCGATTCGACTCGTCCTCGTCGCCTGAAGGACAAAACTGTTTTCTTTGCCATTGTCGAGCACCACAAAGCGGCGGATTCCGCGCTTTGGTGCTCGAAAATATTAGGAAACTTGTATCTGTAAAATGGAGAGGGAGCTCAGTTCCTGAAATTTGACGCCCCCACTCACAAAAACAGTTGTAGAAGAATTTGAGATATTGTTGAGAACCAATGTCTGAGGAACTGTGGCCATTCGGTGGTCGTAGAGGGACAACTGTCCACGGAAAGAAAACATATTGTGATGGGGAATTGGATCCCCTGAGGAATAAGCAGCGAGTTGGTTCTCGACAATATTCTCCTGTCAAATGGTTTTCTTATTTTCAATTCTGGAAGAAATGATTCCACCTTCGATGCTTGAAACCCATAAGGCATCAAAGACGGTCCTTGCTACAGTGATCACGTCGATCACGCTCGAAGGAGTTGCAAAATAAGTCAAGATGCTTGGGATTCTCTACAGTGAACGCGATAACGAGGCGTGAAACAAACCAGCTCACATACATCTCTACACACCGAAAGTACCGCTTTACCGCAACAAACGCTATGCAAACATTACTAAACGATAGAAATGTTTTAGGTCCCATGCGGAAGAACTCGGCGCTCACTGGCCCCTACCGTAATCCTGTCGTGCCATGACAATGCTGTCGTGGTGGGTGGCTACGGAGTCGCCGGGGAGGGAGCCGGATACGGTAACGCGGACGGTTCCATCGATGCGAATGCTGTATCGACCGGCCGTCCGGGGAAGGTCGGCCAGTACCAGTGACATGGAGGGGGAGGGGGCCTAGGAGTCGTCGGGAGCGGGGCCACCACTCATACTCTGTCACGGACCTCTCGAGATACTACATGGAGCGATGGCAGTAAACGGCGGAAGTAGATTGGAGACCCCCGAGATAGGCAAGCGAAGAACAATTTGGACGCGTCCAAGCGCGACACATCACACAAGAAATTTCGGGCGAGACCTTTTAGGGGTACTGTAACCCTGATCGCAGACTGACCTTCGAGTACGAAGCCGACCTTTCAGGGGTACTGTATCCTCTCCCGATCGCATACTAACCTTCGAGTATGAGGCTGTCGTCGGAGGAGCAGTAACTCGGCGTGGGAGTGTCCATGGGGTCTGGAGGTGGTCCACCTCGACCCTCTTCCTCCCCTCCGAGAACTCGAAGAGGGACGCAGTCACCCGTGATTTGGTGACGCCAGCTGAGGCAGATCTGAAACTAGGACCATGAAGGGGCGAGGGACCGGGAGGTACAAGTCCAAGAGAAGGGGGGGGGGTCTCCTCCCCCTTCCGTGGGTGATCTGGGTGGAAGTCATTTGTCGACGTTCCCCCCATTCTGATGCGAGAGGGCGAGAGAGAGGGCGGAGGGAAGAGACGCAGACTGAGAGAGGGACACCGGATGCGCAGGGGACATGGGAGACAGAAACAATGTGCACTTCCTGCTGGGAAGGTATTCAGACGTTTTCTGGGAGGCCTATTATACGGGGGAGAAGACTGCGAGGGAGAGGGGATATTATACCACAGGGATTCTCCACTGATATGACACGCATCGATGACGAAGGAAAATCAGCGACCACGGAACAATGAACATACCAAGAGATGAATCGGAATCTCCAGAGAACTGTCCTGTGAGATATTGTCGAGAACCTGAACTTTACTTGGAATCACCAGAGAACTGTCTATCCGGCGTCCATTGAAATATTGTCGAAAGCCAGAGCACAACTCTTTTTTTTATCAATCGTGAGGCTTACATTTCTACCCATAGTCTCAATAGGCTGTAGAAACAAACTAATTGGAAACCACGTCCGTTCAGCTTGCAAAATTTACATCGGAGATATAGAAAAGAACATGGAGATAAGCACAGTGGGAAATTTCAACAGCTTTGGTGCCCGACAATAAAGTGAGAATCGAGAGGCAAAGCGGGCGGACTTCGAACTTTCCTACTGGCCTTATCGGCAATTGTTTTTCCCGATATAATCTTGGGGGGATTTCCAAGGAGTTCTGACAGCTCGACTAAGCCATGATCTGATAAAGCCGGAATCGATGAGAAGAAGACGCGCACTCCTCGCTTCTTTCTCTACGTCCGAAAGGCGTTCTTATCTTTTTGACACCTCGATCATTAAAGTCATTAGACTCGAATGACATCGATTCCTCTTCTTTAGTCGTCTGCCCCCTCCTCCTCCCACTGTGCTCTCTCGTCTGGGAGACTAGAGGTCATTGCAGTCCATTGAGAATGTCGTTGCTGGTGATAGAAATGCTGACAATAGGGACCGGTACTCGCCGAGGGCGACTTTCCATGCATCACCAATCGGGCACTGTTTCACTGCACGAGATAAATGTCGTGAGTAGACCGATCCCCCTTCCACTTGGCAGGCCATTTATACTCTGCTAACGGAAGGGTCCCCTTCTTCCAGGAAACCACCCAGTTTCGCCCTCCCCCAGTGAATCGAGAGGGGACCAGCATTGTCGAGAACCTAATTGTAAGCACTGCGAATTCTCACTCCTGCAAGGCAGCCGCGCGCACTTGATCTACCACTGGAACCCCCGACGTGCGAATTTGTAGTCATTTGGCTTTCGACAATATGGATTCCTTTATTCATATTCGTAGAAAACGTACAATATGCCATGAAGACTAGTCACCGGGGACAGTCGAAATGCGGATGATTTTTGACAAGAATCTATGAAGGAATTTGGATGATTCCGATGGCTATTTGAGTGTATCACTTCAAAAGAGAAAGAAGAAGGGAATGGAGACCGATTGGATCCAACGAATATCTCTGTACAACGGGAACGAGCCTCTCTATCCGAACGACTATCGTGAAAGCATGGGAAATTATGAATGTTTAAAATGATTTTCTTTTCTTTCGGCGAGATCACCTTTAGCTCTACCGTAATCAAAAAGACTATTGAGGGAATAGGAAACATGGGTAGTCAGTCTGCGATCGGCTCATTAATCGGATACTGTACCTTATCCAACGGGGAATGACATGACGGGGCTCTGGGCGAAGGGGAAGAGTTGGGCCACGAGGGTCTGCAACGGATCAGAGATCAAACTACAGACTACAAGCCTAGAAACCTGCGCGTTGTGGGTAGCATTGGATGTGGCGAGACGCGTGGAAAGCGATTCGTACACTCGCTGGGATCTACAAAGGGGGTCAAACTTCAAAAGTAACCTGATCAAACTACAAAACTCCCTAGACCAAACTACAAAGTTCCTCGATAAATATACAAAAGTCCCTCGACCAAACTACAAAAGTATCCCGATCAAACTACAAACCTCTGTCGGAGGCGCATGAAGATGGACTCGGTGATGGGGAAGGAGTAGCGCTCGATTTCGGGACTGGAATTTCAGTTTACGATTGGCAACCGTGGCTCTACAGTATACCTGTGTCCGAGTACTTCGAATGCATCTTCGAGCAGAACGAGGACTGCTCGACCCGTCAGCCGAGAGAGGCGTCCGGCGTCGTACAACTCGTTCTTGTCGTCCTCGTCACAGACGTACTAAACAGTCAATCTGCGATCAGTCGTGTTGTGTGCCGTACCCGGAAGAATCGCGGGTACTTTGCGAAGAACATCGACGTTGGCATGTTGATCGTGGCAGCAACGCGGGAGGCGAAGAGGAATCGGGACTGCGGAGTGAATCTGAAGGGCAGGTGAGGTTTAGTATTCGTCGTCTAGGCACACTCACCTGTCGGGGTTCCATGCGAGGGCGTCCTTGATGGTGACAGTGCTCGAGTCGTTCAGGATGGCCTCTTCGTCCTGGAGTTGCGATGTTTATCAGACAGTTCGGAATGACAGGGGAAGGGAGGAACGATGAATTGACCTTCTTGCTGCGTGGGCGTCGCCGCTTGCGCTCTCCGCTAGGAGTCGTGAACGACATTACGGATCTGCAAATCGAGGGGGTATTCGATTTGCCCTGTGCCTCAAACTCCCTAATTTCCTTTGTGAACGAAACACAAGACTTCCACGACACCTGGGAACCACTGCTCACAGCAAATACAAAAGAGAGCGTTCGTTATTCACTGTAGGCGCGGACTGCGTATTGTAGAGCACTCGGAGTATTTTTTCACACTCCCGAATCAGATGTATTTAAATACCTCTTCGAGCCCAGTGTGATTCATTCGGCCTTGAATCGGGGATAGAAGAGGTAAATCAAGGGGCGCATCGGGTGCCCGACAACAAATTACAACCACTACGGTTCGTGGCAATAAGATGAGTGCGAGTGCTGGGAAGATACGCGGAAAGTTAGATACACCAAACACAGGGACGGACAAGCACATAACAATTTATCTGGATCGACGGAGGACCAACCCGTCCGATTCGTCTTCTGATTCACCGAAGCGACGCTGCTTCGAGGGAACCTCGTCTTCCAGGTCCGTGTCCAGCTGCAGCGAGATCAATCACTATTAATCGATATTGAAAGATCAAAGATCAAAGGCCAAAGCTCACATCAATATCCCTTCCCGCCCTCTTGCGTGGTTGCCTCGGAATGCCTCCGAAGGATTCCTTAGCTGCTTCGAATATTGATCGACCGAGCGCATTCACCTCCACCTCGCCAACGTCCTGAATCGAATTCAGTTTGCGATCGCCCTCGAAGGGATACTGTAAGTCGGTAGATATCAAACTGACATGTCCATTTCGTCGAAGATTCTCAATGGCGGGCGAGAAGGTCGTACGGAGGTGGCGCTCAACAATCTGCCTCAATTCGTTCGTTATCTCCTTCTGGAAGATCTGCAAAGAAAAAGATCAATGAATAAATACTGATGAAAAAATCAATAAATCAATAATCATCCAACTACAAAATACAGTACCCGTCGCATGAGATCGAGGGCTTTGGTCGGGGTATCAGCGCAGTCTGCCTGCAGAGAAATCGATTGCATACTGACTACCGTAATCCAGAATCGATCGCAGACTGGCACAATACCTTGCTCTTGCGTATGGCGTGGCGCAGCGTGTTGGCCTTGGCCGTCGTCCCTTCGCCCGCCATCGACGACAGCAGACCTGAAGAGAGATATCAGGGATCAAACTACATAGATCAAAGATAAAGCTACATCACCCAGAGCTACCGTACCCTCGAGGACGTTGAGGCGTTCGTTCATCTTGTTGCCGTGGCCATTGCCCGTGTGCTTGTCAAACATCGTGGGGGCGCTTGATTGAGGCTGCAACGAGTGGGGTACGGTAAGTAATCTTCCGTACGGGACCCTATCCGGGTCGTTTAAATTATCGTACCAGTGTGACGGAGGGGGGCGGTGGTGGGGGAGGAAGAGGAGGAGGAGGAGGGGGCACGTGTATCGAGTGCTTGCGAGTACGACGGCCACCGGTCGAGGAGGCAGTCGAGGAGCGGCGAGATCGCTTCCTGCGAGGGTCATAATCCTACTGGATTTTTCCCAGAGGATAACCAACCTAACACGAGCTGTGTGCGAGAATCGTAATGTGTTCGAAGGCTCGGCGAATGGCGCGGCCTCAACGAAGCTGTCCTGAATCAACGGGGATACCGTAACCCGAGCTAGGGGATCCAGGTACCCTGGGAGGTGCCTGGTAGGCGTGTGCTCCGGGGTCGAAGGGTGAAGGGCTGTAGACTTGTGATGCCGAGGCGATCGCCGGATACTGGTACTGCTCCCAGCCACCTGCAGGGGTTACGGTTCTTGTAGTAAGTTCAGTTTCCGATCAGCACGTTGATGTCGATCGCAAACTGAACTCACCTGATTGCACTGTGGAGCCGGGAGGGAAAGGTGGATACGACGAATACGGCTGTTGAGGTAACGAGGTCCTGACGGGAAGATTTTGATTACCGTGATCTCCACGAATCGCGGACGAATCGCGAACTGATCACGAGCGAATCGTAAAATGAGCGGAGGAACGACGGGAATACCCTGGTTGGTGATGGACATGAGAATTGTATTGGTGGTGCTGTTGCTGGAGGAGGAGGAGATGAGCCGATACCTACAGTATCCCCTCCCTGACTACACCACGGATCGCAAACTGAAATCGTGAGAAACGAAGACAGACCCTTAGAGCGTAGTCGTCGATGGCGGCGAGGGAGGAGGAGGAGTGAGAAGCTGGAGGAGCTCCCGAGGAGGAGAACGACATTGACTGGACCCGATTGAACGGGAACGGAGGATGGGAAACCTTCCCAGACTGGATGGGGAAGGAGACTGGGCCACGGCCAACGTGGTGACAAAAACGACCGATGCAAATGGAGACACGTTTTGTCTAATTTTTTGCAGACTTTATGGATGGAAATGAGGTCGGAATGGCTACAAAATGTGGCAGTCGCGACGATTTTCTGCCTATTGATTCAGGCAACGACGACGGCGCTTTCGCTATTTTGGCCCATTTCAACGCCGACGAGAGGAGAATCGAGGTAGTATCGAATGGTTACGAATATATCGATTGAAATATAGCGTAAATTAACTGGAAATAAGTCCTAAATAGGCAAAATAGGGACGGCGCAAAATTGTGGGGGCAACGTAATAGTGTGTGCATGCGTGTTGTTGGGGGGCGCTGTCTCCTGCTCGAGGCGAGAGAACACGGAGGGAGGAGAGGGAGCAGAGGGAGGGAGGGAAGAGGGAGAAGGGAAAGTGAAGAGAGCAAGGGGAGATGGAGAGAGACGAGGGGGACTGAGAGGATCAGAGATGCAGAGAATATGAAGAGCACGAGAGAGACGCAGACCGACAAAGTATGTCAGGTGGAGGAATGTGACGTCGTTGCCTTGGAGATCCTTACTATAGTTATTTCTCGTAGATACGGTAAGTATACATATCAAACTTTCCGGCGGAAATATTTTATTCTGGGAAGAAAATAATGCAAAAAAAACAACGCAATGGGCATGCACAACGCCGTGATCGCAAAGTGAAATGTGGAATATCTCGTTGTTCCTGTGGCGATGAAGGCACTGGAGGAAGGGAAGGAAGAGGAGGAGAAGGAGAAGAAACTCGTGGGAGATCGGAGAAGAATCATGCGGAGGGCAAGGAAGAGGAGCCTAGAAGACACACGAAAGGACCCGTCGGAGATATTGTCGGGAACCAAGGAGGTTCAATTATTTCTGTGTTTAGCGGAACCATGAGACGCTAAACACAGTAGTAATCAAGAAGTACCTCAAGAGTTCTCAACGTAACTTGGGGAACGATTCAAGACTGTGCGCGCTCCTCAAGGAAGCACTCTGGAGGGATCCTCCGTGTTCACTGAGGAGCGCGCACGCGGGAAGCAAAATACAGTATGCCATAGACACTATGAATGAACGAGTAGGAGCAACATTGTAGTGGTGAAGTATGCGCCGTATCATACGACGACGTTTACTACACAACTATTGTCGGGCACCCAAATTAGGGGAATTCCATTAAAGCTTGGATTTCGCCGCCATTTGGTGCTCGACAATACTCCGATGTTGCACCGACTCCTCCAAGGAGATCAAAGAGCAGGAGATTTACAAGGACATCAAACGGAAGTGATGTCAGCGGAGAAGAAGTGCTGTTGTTGGCCTTCCCGCGTGGAGAACTTGGGGGACCTGGAGATGGATCTCCGGAGGGACGAACCCCGACGGACGATCGAATTCCGGAGACTGTCCACCCGACCTGGAATAGAGAAGAACTAGAGAGAAGAGAAGGGAGGAGGCGAATGGCATCCAGGTGTGGTAGTAAAAGTCGAGGGAAGAAACGTTCCGGAGAATATCGATCAGGGGCATTGGTCTAGTGCAAAACTGCGTGTAGTTTAGTAGGGCGATGAGCGTATTCTCCGGAACGTTCTATCCGCCGACAATATGAATAAGAAGCGTTTTCTAGGAATGCGCCACTGCCCGCTATGACGTCACGTCACGAGAGAAGTGGATAGTGTACGGTAGAGTTGCGGGTGTCACGGGGATTGAATCGATGTATATCCTGGGAGAAGCACAAAATTTATTTATTGCGAGTGTGTGGTGGTGTAGTAAACGTCGTCGTTGTGAGCGCACTTTTGCTACCGTAAGCGGAAGACGTAGTCGTTGACTACACCACCGTCCTAGAGGGGCGCACGCAACTCTACGTCCTCCAGAAGTATTCGTGCATGCGGGAACTTACCCCCAAGATTTCCCCTCTCCCTTACCTTGTGCAGACACACAGCGAGGCTGCCAAATAAGTTTTATTTATTTATTTATATTTGCGCCCGATGAGATAAATACCGTAATGATCTCCGTGGTCTTACTGCGTTTATCTCAACGGACGAATTTTATTTTTCAAAATAAATGTATTCTCTAGATAATACATACCTGCAACGCTGCCATCCTCACTCCGAAGGTTGCCGCAACATCGGAAGGCGCATACGCAAACTGAAAAATACTTTTTTATTTTAATATTTTCCCTCCGAAAACCCCTCGTTTCCCGTTTTCTTCCTCTTTACTATGGGGCAAAACAGAATACGAGAAGCTTCCATTGTGCCCTGAAGAGCCCCACTTCCAGCTGGGAACTCGGACGTATTTTCTACTCTCCGGAAGTCCGTCCATTCCTTTCATTCCTCGAGGTCTGTCTCATTAGTCAAGCTTACTGAATGGGTTGCGAGTGGTCTCCCCGGCCCCTCCAAGGTCCACAACAACTCATTCTTTTCGGGAGTCTAATCCAGAGTACTCCCCCCCCTCCTCCTCTTCCCCTCCCCTAGAAAGACAAGAGGTCCCCTCCCACCCTTCAGGGGCTACACGCAAACTCCGCCGTGAGTTCCCACAGAGTCCCTCCGGGTCCATAGAGTGTCCAAATATCTCTGTCTGTTTTTCACGCCCACTATTGTCGGTCGATCGAGGGAAGAAAGACGAGACGAAGTTGAGAAGAATCCAAAGGGGCGAAACCCGATGCCGTCACAATTCACAGGGAGACACTCTCCAATTCAAATCCCTCGATTTACACCCTCCCCTTCCATGCATCATTATGCCACTTGGCGGAGGCCTGTCATGGAGGACTGA
>JACMIG010000901.1:9498-25087 GCA_014805385.1 Levipalatum texanum
TTTTTTTTCGACCTTTCCTCGAGGCTGTAGCTCTAAACTTCACAAACTTCTCAAAATTTTCAAAATTTTCAAATTTGTCTCACTTTAAACCGAACGTACGATAGTATCCTGAAAATGTAGAAAAATGTAACGGACTCGGTATTTCTTACAGTGTTCGCGGAGAACTGTCTAAGCGAGAACCCTTCGGCAGCGTTGAGAATTGTCGCAGTATTGGGGCATTCCTGAAGTAATTCATGATAAGTCCACTGATCCGAACACGTCGGAGGAAAACAGGAGCGCGCGCAGGTAGTGATCCACATTTGCGGGTATCCTATTTTAATATAATTTGTCAATTTTGAACACTTGACAGTACATACCTTTCCCGCAGTCGACCGCTGTACGTGATCGACGCCGTGCATGTCGTAGACTGGACACTTGTGGAAGTTGACTGAAAACTTACGTTGGTAAACGACCTCATTCGAATAAATCTGACCGTCGACGATGTAGACAACCCAGCGCTGTGTCGGAGTGATCGGAGTGCTGGGGTTCGTGTTGCGAAGCTACAGGGGAAAACATACGTATGTCATCTTATAATTCCTTAGGAAAAATGTCATGAACAGTTTGCTCACTCGCAAACTACCAACTTAAACCGTCGAGTTAAGAAAAACCACGAGTAAGCTGGGAAAGATACTCAGCTGGCCATAAACCGGAGTCAGAGCCGCGCTTAACGAGGAGCGAAAGGTTTCTCTTCGCACCAGCCCTCTCCTCGTTTCGTCGTTTATGTTATTGGACAACAAACTACTCTGTCCCATACTCTTGTTTGTATGCACAAATACCAACCCAGACTCCGCGGCCTCCCTGTTTCACATTCAGCGTTAGGCGTCCGAGTGTGCCTGGACTGTTAGCTGGTTTCTCCATGGCGTGGATGTCCAGGATGCTGCAGATACAGACTTAAAGAAGGTCTGGCAGCCACTTCTTGGCAAAATGCCAATCTTAATGGAGTGCATTTGTCCAGACATCGACGTATCGAAATGTCTCATTTCCATACGTCGACTGCAGGAGAAATGCACTCCATTAAGATTGGCATTTTGCCAAGAAGTGGCTGCCAGACCTTCTTTAATGATGTTCTAGAACTCAACATTCCAAGCGGATCGCATAACTTCTGATTCTAAAAGTGCTTCAACCTCGTCCCGTTGCTTCCGGCGGGCGTGTCGTCATCGATGATCGTCACTTTCTTCAAGTATTCTTCATTGATTGGTCCCTCAGAAAACGTGGCGTATGCGTAGTATTGCCCCGGGTAGCTTGCGGTGAGAACCTGGAATTTGCTTCGTGGAAGACACATAAAACTAAAAACATTGGTATTTGTTTTTATGAAATATCAGATCTTAATCGTG
This sequence comes from Levipalatum texanum, assembly GCA_014805385.1. NCBI lineage: Eukaryota > Metazoa > Nematoda > Chromadorea > Rhabditida > Diplogasteridae > Levipalatum > Levipalatum texanum. The sequence goes on from JACMIG010000901.1 coordinate 10,872, forward strand.
CTTTCCTCGCCCATCCCAATAAGAAAGAACATAGTGGAAACAGAATGAATAACGCAGTATTCGCTCACATCCCTTCCTTTCGGTACATCAATCAAGGTCAACACGAAGCTGTGGTCGAATTCTGCAAATATAAAAGAAGTATGACCGAACGCAATCATCTGTGCCTTACCAACAAAAGCATTCGCCCTTGCAGCGAAGGCAAATATACATGCGAGAAGGAACCGCGATGGGGCCATTGATAAGTGGACCAGTGGAAGCGGATCAATCGAAAGACGATGAGCAGTGGTCTCGCGTCCCTTTATGCTGCTCCTTTCCTATCGGTGATAACGGACGAGTGGCATCAAACACTCCAGGGCAGCTAACGTGCACATAAGTCAGTGAATGCTAATCCAACGATTTGTTTTCATCGCAATTAACATATCCTCTTGCACAGCTACCTTGAACGAGCTAATTGCCGTTCGCTTTCCACTGTTTTCAATGGTTCGACCCCGGAACAGTAATCCTCTCTCTAAACAGCATCGTACGCAGATACTTAATGCCCCGTTCCCCAAACTTCATTATTTTCTGTTCCGATTTGGTATTGATTTGGCGTGTATGTTGCCGTCTCTTATTCGCTCTCTATGAGACTTGTTTGCAATAGAGACAGAGGTGGGAATGTAAATAAACTTTATCGATGCTTATCCACGTCAGTCGAGTGTCTAGTTGGTGGTGACTTGGACAGTGTATGCGGGCTGCTTCCTGGCCTCCCTTGCGATCCCGATCTGGACGGGTCCGGCGGGGTCCGCGAAGGACTGGTCAATGTCGCCGTTCGAGAACCTGAGCGCTTACAATAATCTTCTGACTCGGAATCACAAACTGAATGTGAAAAGAAACGTACGTGTGCTTGACGTTTCCGACAAGCACGTTAACAGACTGGGCGCCCTTGGCAACTCCGCGAACGCGCACGTCAACCTTGCCCTGGAATCAACAATTGCGGGATCACTTTAAAGTATGTTCTATGTATATTATAGTGTAGGTTTGGGGAGCAAACTGACGTTGCCGGTTATCCAGTATCCCTGCGCCGTCGGGACCATTGTCTCGGGATAGGCGTAGTTGTAAGTCTTGGTGGCGGTAGCGAAGCCGGGAGAGGAGACGGAGAAAACGCCGCGAGATGCCACGGTGCTGTTGAACCCTGAGTGATGTAATTTTCTATCTCTTCGACCGATACTTGAATCAAAAAATGAAGAGAAATCCTCACGAGCGAACGCAGCATCGGTAGCGATGTAGAAGTTCATGTTAGCCCTGGAGTCGGCAGCGCGCAGAGCGACAGTTGCAACGGGGCCCGCAATCGTCGTGAATGAGGCAGTCCCATCGGCGGATGCCCTAGCAAAAGAAGATGAATGATGTCTGCATCAGGGGGTTCAATTCCTCTCTTTTTGAACTTACGGGATACGCAGAACCTTGGTGTCATCGCTCTGAGCATCGGTCGGCGCGGCAAAGACCTCGAATTCGGCGATGTTCTGGAATTTGGCGTTTGTAAAAGTAAATAATAAAATAGTTATTTAAAACAAATAGCAATACTAGAAAAATTTAAACTGAGAAGGAAGATCTTACCGAATTCGATCGGAAATTCTGAAGAGTCACGCGAGGTTCGGCGTTCAGAATCATGGCAACTCCCGGGCACTTCTGAATGAAAGTTGTTTGTTATCGGAAAATTTAGTTGTTTAGCATTTCTTGCATAGAAGAAGAAAATTTTATCTACATGCTTACCTTGTTCTCCGTTGTGAAGTATCCGCTGAGGATTGTTGCGGTGTTGTACACCAGACACGGGTTGGCATCGGCTGCAAAGTTGCGGAACTTGGAACGTTGCATATGTCTCCCGGTCTTACCTTCAACGATGTAGACAACGAAGGGTACTTCGTCAGCGTCTTCGCTGTTCGTGTTGCGGATCTTAAAAAACATTCAACGCTATACTGTATTCAGCTTTGATATTTAACTCCTTGCACAAATATGTCAACACTTGAGTGGGATGCGAACACGTAGAAAGTCTCACTCTAATTCCGGCCTTTCTTCCATTCACAGAAAGTGCTATGCTTCCACTCGATGCATAGAGGCCTTGAGTCGACTTCAGCTTATCGATGCTGTAAATATTGTGATCAAGAATTGTGAATGACAGGTAGGTGCAAATGAGAAAGTTTCATTTCCAGCATTGAAGTAATAAGCTTTCATACCTCGTTCCGTCGGCATTGATGGAGTCGTCGAGGATGACGACCTTCTTGAGGTAATCCCTGCTGGCGGCACCGGCATTCGACGCAGTCGCATACGCTAGGTACTTTCCCTTGTCGTTCGTGATGACGATCTGAACAGAGCAGAATACAAGGACGCCTTCGATGCAGGTTGAGTGGAAAAAGACGCTAGTAATGATAAATCAATTAGCATTGGTATCTGAGCGTTGCAATCCTCACCTCTTGCCCAGGGTGGACGTCCTCTGAGGTGATGATGTAGCTGTTCTCGAAGTCGACGACTGCAGCGACGCCGGCGAAGGCGCAGATAAGAAGAGAAACCGCGAGACGCATCTTGAACTAGGATGGAAGACCAGGCACCGCCGTCTGTTTATAAAGGCCCAGGGAATCCCTTGTTATCAGTCGATGCCACACCCTTGTGTTCTTCGGTGCATCGAGCGTCAAGATCAAGCTTATCGAGCTATGCTGACAAACTACGGGAAGACGCAGGGCAGCTCTAGGAAATGACAACTGCTTTGATAAGCAGCCCGCGAGTGAGTCGGGAGATCAATCGGGCCATGATGCCGGACGCGCGATCAAGAGGTTAGCTACTTCACGTCATAGAAACCACGCCTATTGTTCACTTGTTGCGACACGGAAATCCATTGCAAAAACATTAATAGCTACAGATTCCTTGGTGAAATGCGTGTTTATTGTAATGGGCATAGACAATCGTGCTCTGTTGGAGAGAGGCAACATTTGAAGTTGTCGATCTATAGATAAACTGACGAATCGCATCGCTGTACGGCTTCCAGCGCGTTCAGGAGGATCGTGCAGACGAGGAGAACTGCAGGAACGAGTATTATTCTTGCAGAATATTAAAATTTGACAATATTTATTTCTTAGCAGTTGTCTTCAAGACACAAAACTTGCACGGCATCTCGTGAGCTCAAAATGTGCACGAGACGTCGTGAACCTGACAATAAGAATTCTCATCTAGCACAAAAACCGTGCACGAGTTTCGGCCAATATGAATCGCATGTAATCAGATCTGGACCTACGCATCGACAACCATTTCGATCATAGCAAACATAGTCATATCTTCCCTTATCTACACTGATTGTAACAAAAAAATCGAGCAATACCGAATACTCCTTCTTGTTTTCCACATCAGCTTCTCTGTAACGCTCGTCAATCTCTACACCCTCCCGGTTTTCAACATGTTTTGATCTATGAGGCGCCTTTTGAGCCGACTCAACTGGGGGTGTTTCCTTGGATTTCTCGATTTCATCGATTCTGAGTTTAACACCGATTGTAGTACTATCGGATACGCTGAACCTCCCTAATAAGGACTCCCTATCATACTCTCGTGTTCAGGAAATATTTCGTTCTCGAGATATTGATCGATTAGTGCGCGGGGGCGTTTTTGGAACTGGTACTATATGGTTCAAATCTTGAAAATCTATATACATTCGAATTACTCTCATCAAGATCAGCACATTGCACTACTCATTAAGCTTTAAAAGTTTCATTTTTGACGAGAACATCCATTTTCAATAGGAATTGGACGTTGAGAAACGCAAATTTTTGACGAGAACATCCATTTTCAATATGAATTGGACGTTGAGAAACGCAAATTTAAAACTGCGTTTCTCAACGTCCAATTCAGTCCTTTTTGTTGTGTACATGTATTCTTATTCGCGTTCGATGATGTATCTTATCCGATCTATATGAGACTTGATTGCAATGGACAAAGAAGAGGGAATATAAACGCGCTCTATCGATGCTCATCCACGACAAATGAGGTATCTAGTTAGTGGTGACTTGGACGGTGTACGCGGGCTGCTTCTTGGCCTCCCTTGCGATGCCGATCTGGACGGGTCCGGCGGGGTCCTCGAAGGACTGGTCGATGTCGCCATTGGAGAACCTGATCGTTTACAATAATCTGCTGACTCGCAATCGCTAACTGAAATATGCAAATAAGCGTACGAGTGCTTGACGTTTCCGACGAGCACGCTGACGGACTGGGCGCCCTTGGCAACACTGCGAACGTGCACATTGACGTTGCCCTGGAATGAATAGTACAGTACTGATCACTTCTGTATCTCTGATCAAACTTTACAGTTACTTTGAGCATCAGACTCACATTGCCTGTGATCGTGTATCCCTGTGCAGTGGGGACCATGGTGTCGGGGTAAGCGTAGTTGTACGCCTTGGTGGTCGTAGCAAAGCCGGGCGAGGAAACGGAGAAGACGCCGCGCGTGCCAACGGTGCTGTTGAAGCCTGGAAAAAATAGCCATCATTTCGTGTACAATTTAGACTAAATCTTGAAGACAAAGCCCCCACGAGTGTAGGCAGCGTCGGTGGCGAGGTAGAAGTTCATGGAAGCCTTGGCGTCAGTCGCACGCAGCGCAACCGTTGCTACGGGGCCTGTGATCGTGGTGAAGGAAGCAGTCCCGTTGGCGGATGCCCTTAACACAAAATTCAAAATAAAGGGCAGATAAGGGAACGAACCCGTGTCTACTATGCCATCACAGTCCAACAACTTACGGAATGTGCAGAACCTTGGTTTCGTCACTCTGTGCGTCGGTCGGCGCAGCGAATACATCAAATTCGGAGATGCTCTGAATACAATAATTATAATAATATCAACAATAAAACAAAATGATACCGATGAAGATCGGAAGGTGTGAAGAATCATACGAGGCTCGGCGTTCAGAATCATTGCAGTGCCGGAGCATTTCTGAATAGTTACAAATTATTGAGTCCAGGCGAAGCCTGGACCATTTAGGTTTCTTTATATGTTTTGTTTAGCTGTTACCGGAGTAGTTATGTTTTCCGTTTTCTTCGGCTTGCATACACAGGAGAGAGGATCTTCAACTACATGCATACCTTGTCCTCCGTTGTGAAGAAGCCGCTCATGATTCCAGCGGTGCTGTAGACAAGGCACTGGTTGGCATCGGCTGCAAGGTTGCGGAACTTGGAACGGTGCACATCTCTCCCAATCCTACCTTCAACGATGTAGACAACGAAGGGCACGTCGTCGGCGTCTTCGCTGTTCGTATTGCGGATCTTAATCAATAAATACGGCGCTGTTTGATACAGTTTTCTTTGCAATTATATCAAGCAAGCTGCTATGATGCCAAAAGAAAAGGCCCTCACTCGGATTCCGGCCTTCCTTCCATTGACTGTAAGGGCGACGCTTCCACTCGAAGCATAGGCGCCTTGCATGGACTTTAGCTTCTCGATGCTACAATATAATTATCGATCGATATTCAGAGATAGGAGAGAAGGGGGTTAGAATCACATAGCAGTTTCTCTCTTGGATGCGAGGTGACAGACTGTCATAATCTACCTCGTTCCATCTGCATTGATGGAGTCGTCGAGGATGACGACCTTCTTGAGGTAATCCCTGTTCGTGGCAGAAGGCCACCTAGCCGTCGCATAGGCGATGTACTTCCCCTTGTCGTTCGAGATAAGGACCTGGAACAAGTGCGGTCAACATACATTGCGTAGACAAGCTATCCATATTGCGGACAACGAACGGCAAAGTGACGCCCGTGCAACAATCGAACCTCCTGTCCGGGAGCGACGTCCTCGGACGTGATGACATAGCTTCTCTCGAACTCGACGACCGCAGCGACTCCAGCGAAGGCGACGAGAAGAAGAGAAGCCGCGAGACGCATCTTGAACTCGGATGGAAGACCAGGCACCGCCGTCTGTTTATAAATGCCGAGGGAATCCCTTGTTATCAGTCGATGCCACACCCTGGCTGTGTTCTTCGGTGCTTCGAGCGTCAGCCCGAATCGTGCTGACAAATGTCGGGACGACGCAAGGCGGCTCCACTCCAGGAAACGACGTGTGCTTTGATACGCCGCCTGTGAATGAGTCACGATATCAACCGGGACAAGATCAATAGGTTACCAGAATCCACGCCCCATGTCATGATGATTTGTTGCGAAGCGGCACACATACGCATGGGCAGAACACTGATTTTTTGAGTGGAAAGAGATTGATTTTATTTGCAGTAGGACTAGCGTACCTTCGGTTCGCTAGGTATAGTAGGGGTCGCGCCGGACAGTATAGGTCGCGGCATTAGCTACAAATGAAAAAGCTCCAACTCGCTAGCAGACACTATGTTAAATTACGGTCTGAAGATGATTTGAGTTTACGGTCGGATTTAGGACAAATATTTTCTTACAGAAAAATTCGGACCCTAGGGGATAGTGAAAAGTTTGCTGCGCTAGATGCTCGGGCGCTTCGCGCCCTCGAAAAGCTTCAAAACTCATACAGACACTTTGGTGTTAGAATTTTTATTTATCGAAGCTCGGAACTCGCACAGAATGTCTCGTCTAACACAGACTGGCTCAAGAATACTAATAATGGCACAGAACGTCTCAAACCTTATCTTTCTTCGCCCATAACTCCGACGTGTCGTCGGGGTTATCAAAGAGAGATTTGCGATTTGTTAATAGTAGGGGAACCACGCCTATTGTTTCTTTAATGTGATGCGGCATTGAATTGAAAAAGCATGAACAGAACAGTTACAGATTTTTTAAATCTTGTTGTGTATTGCTATGTGTGTAGACAATCGTGCTCTGGTTCGATGGGAGTCCATAGATGCAACATTTGAGGTCGTCGATCGGTAGATAAATTGACCGATGGTGGTAGGCTTCATCGTGGTGATCAAGAAAGACGCCACAATGCACCAAGCGATGAAGCGCGTTTTAGCATCGTGAAGAGGAGGAGAACTGCAGGAAGGAACATCATTCTCGAAGACTGCATATTCGACAATATTTACATATTTCTTAACAGTTGTCTTCAAGACACAAAACTTGCACGGTATGTCTCGTGAGCTCGAAATGAGCACAAGACGTCGCGTACTAAAGCTTTCCCACCTTGCTGCTCTCCCTTGCGTTTTTGCGAACGATCTCTGATTCTCAACAACGAAAGGCATCAAGGAAAATTCGCAATGCTATGACGCGAGTTTTGCGTGTGGAAAGCGTTCGACTATCAAAATCTAGTTATTCCGTCAAAAACGTTTTTTATTTAATTACCGCATGTTGGTTCCCATTATTTCAACTCATAGCTGTGCGAGTGGACGAAGAATCGTGCCCTGGAATGAGCAGTGTTTGTTGTGTCTCTTGAACTGTTCCATCTTTGAAACAATGAGTAACGTCATCTGTCTGTGGAGGTTCTTTGATACTACTCTGAACGTGACGACATCCTGGTGTGGTCCAAATTCAATATTTCCTTGCCACAAATCACGAATACATTAGTATCGACGAAGCAAACTCGTCTTTACGTCGCACCTAGGCGTGAAATGCTCTCCAGCAGTCAGACGATGAGAGAAATCTATTCTCTATGGAAAGGGAAGAGGACGGAAGGAACGCGAATTTTTGACGCGCTTGGTTCGCCGATAACAATGCATCCTTCAATTCAGTTTTCATCCGCCACGAATTGCACTCTCAAGAAGTTCTAATACGTCTTAGGAGCCGATCATCCAAGCGCATGTGCTATAGCTCATTATGAGACATTTCGATAAAAGCCATTTCTGGGGTAGTATGTCTCGAATGTTAATGTATATTTTTCGCAGCGTCAGTACCAAGAAAACGCCCACGCGGAAGTATGATGTATGTACATATTCTGACTTTCATTCTAGAAAACAACCTCGAGAGAGAGTATTGAAGTGCAATATACCATGGAAATGATAACATGCGTTGCAGATTTGACCTGCCGAATCAGGCGTAAAATGTTCCAGGAATAGAATGAACCAAATTGCAGCGATCGCCGGCCGTACCCATCAACTCGACCATGGAGGCGGACGTGCATTTTTGCGTGCTCGAGAAGCAGACGAAATGATTCCGATTATCAGTCTCAGATCTCTCACGGAAAACAAAAATATATATATTCATCTTAAAGGAGCCGACCCACCAAAATTTTTTATTGGCTTATTTGAAAGTGCGTGAAAAATGATGCTAGACGGAACCAATCTCATATTTTAGCGATTTTCTATGAATAATGGCGAATTTTCAAAGTGTGCGATTTGTGCAGTTTGGCGGTGAGTTTGAATTCGCGCCAAAAACGTTTTTCGAAAATATCTCTCCTCATGATCTACCAAAGTTGCCACAACTTTTTAAGGGGTCGGGGGACCTCTTTCCCCATCCACTACCAAAAATTGGAGAATCTTCACTGTTATTCGGGCTGAAATCGCATTTTGTATGTAGTTTAGTGCAAACATACCGTAATCGCGCTCTTTGAAAATCGCCATAATTCACAGAAAGATCGCTAAAATATGAGATTTGTACCGTTTAGCATCATTTTTCACGCTCTTTCAGATAAGCCAATAAAAAATTTTCGTGGGTCGGCTCCTTTAAGTGAACATTTGAATACGTTCTCATCATCGCGGTCGGGTCATATTGCTCCACGTCAATCCTGCCAAACAGGCAAACAGGCGTCGTCGCGGGGGTTTTACGTTCAACCTTTCTTATTCCATTAGAAGCATCTCAGAAAATATGTATTTATCCCTTTTGTAAGGGATCATACCACTTAAGAAAGCCACGAATAAACCATGCTGAAATTCTTGTAAGTTGATTCTGTGTTTTCCTCACTTCCTCCTTCCAATGTCCACCTACTCTTCTCTTCATTTTACAATCCCAAAAATCGTCCACGAAGTTCGGCTCTGAATCGCTTGTAATTTTTTTTTTATGTTCAGGTCTGGACATACGGATCGGCTACCATTTCCATCATAGCGAACGTTGTTCTATTTTCCGTTGTCTACACAGATGATAACAAGAAAATCGATAATTACCGAATACTCCTTCGCGTTTTCTGCATCAGCGACGTCTCTGTAACGCTCGCCCATCTTTACACTCTCCCGGTAATCAGCACATTTTGATCTCTACTGTCGAGCGTAAAAACATTCTTTCTAGTAAGTTAACCATCAGGTAAAATAAGTTAACCACCAAGTTACAATCTAAAAGACCCATCAGTATGCAAACGTTCCAACTCCAATAGCTCAGCCCAAAAAACTTTTTGGCCATCCTCCAGCATAGTTCTTTATTACTTATTGTTAGTTAGTATGTTATAACAAAATGTACAAGTCCATTGTATATCAGGCTTTTCCTCAACGCAAATATCTCGAGCATTTTCTTTTTCAGGCCATGCATCTGACGTCGAATGGATACATTTTCTTCAGTTTACGCTTCTTCGAAAGCTCGGAATTCCATGGAACATTAGCTGCCTTTCTTTTCGTCCTTGTATATTTCGAGAGCTTTATTTTGCTAACTTTTCATTTCCTCTACCGCTACATCACTTTCTGCAGGTAATAACGATGCCTCGGAAAAGTTCAAAAGATTCAGGCCTGCTTGGTTCGAGGGAATGCGAAAGTTCCCGCTCATCACATGGGCGATGATTGCTGTCTTGATTAACTTGTTCTACACATCTATGATCGGATACGGATACACTTTCCATCTTCCAAGCAATAGAACACGAGTGGCATTTGCGCCTCTCGTGAACGACGTGTACGGAGTCGACTTGTTTGAACCGGAATTAAAAGGGTTCATGAGTGTTGTCTATGAGGTGAGTTATGTACATTAGATTTGCGAAGGGTAGACAATCAGGGATCAATAGAGATTGATTTGAGTGCAAGCATGTATTGCATGCAATGTCAACTCGACTTCCTTTATCGACAACATGGGTTCTTATCGATTGAAATTATAGAACCCGCCCCTTAGCGTTGGTCGTTGGATCGAGTCGTTCGTCTGCTTCGCGGGAGTATCATCCGTCGTCCTTCCAGCAACTGGAATCGTCTTCTTTTGCATTTCGCATATTCGCAAAGCCCTCATACAGAACAGGTTCAGAAATAGAACATTTGACAACAATTGCATGTCAATAAGGGAGAAAAATGATATTTTAGCAACCATAATCTGAGCGAAGCAACGCGATCACTTCAACGCCAGTTGTTTCAGTCGCTCTTGATACAGGTGTGTGTGTGTGTAGAGTGTGCGTTGTAATTGTCGGCGGAATTTTCGCGTGACAATAAGAGAGCGCTGAGCATGGATTCCGTATGGTTAGTATCACCGACAATAATATGATGTGGTGTAAGCTTCGCGAGAGGACTGGGGAAAAACTTCTTGGAAACTTGCCGGTCTAAATGGGAGTGAATTAGTGTACGTATTGACATGGAGGATTTCCATATCTAGACAAATAGAAGAAGTTCCTGCCTTCCTTTCTATAAATTGCAATTCATCAAGGCGGCAGTTCCATGGATGTGCTCCTACTCGCCGACCTTCTCGGTACTCGTCATGCCCACGTTCGGCATTGACATTGGAGGAATCGGGCATATTCTTATGATGCTCATGACAGTCTACGCTACGGTCGATCCCATCTTCCTCGTCTTCTTCATTACAGGGTTCGATTACTACTCGAGCATATAGAATACTATTTTGGCGAAAGAAAAATACGGAGTCTGCGCGCATAGCCATACAAAACTACACGCATTATTGAAGTATCATACATCAATACCCTTTTCGCCCGTAGAAAGTCAAATGTGTTATGAGTGGTAGCAGTGTATTTTGCCATAGGGCGATGAGCGTACATTCCGTAAAGTTTATTCCGCCAAAAATTGATTGGATTTTAAGCTATCGTCGCGCTGTCATCAGAAAGGTTCGCCGATGCCTGGTGTGGTTCACGGGCACCCCCGATTCGCCGCTGCAGCCCGTGCTCATAATCTGAAAAATTCGTTCCATTCCCATACGAAGTAAAATATTTTAATGATGCATTTGTTTGTGCCTTGAATAAAGTTTCCGTGCGTGATTATTGGTAAAAATTGGGTTTATATCAGTGAATCTCCCTTGTTGTCTCCCATGATTAGAAATCCAGCGACGACAACACCGATAAGGAACAGTGTCAAACATTACTTTGTATGACTCAATGAAACTATAATATGCCATAGGAATATATTTTTGCTAACACCATTCTCGGAATAGGCTGCTGTCAAATCACCATAATATCTGGCCAAACGGCAAAATAATTAGTTTCCGCAAACGTCGCGCAATCTAGAAATAACGCCCATTCAGGTGTTTCATGGTAATGGAAGAAAGTGTGTCCGCTCTTATTAAGGGCCGATCACAACCGTCAATAGAACGCCTCCGAGAAATCGTCATCTGGACTGGATTACAGCCTTCTTATACTCGAAGGGTTGTACTGAAACGTTGCTCTCTCTCCTTGTCCGATGCGTATGCCAGACCCAGCTTTTCTCGCATTCGTACGGCACCTTCATTTTGCTGGTGGATGCATTTCACTGCTGGTCAATGCGCTCACCGCCTATGTCACTTTAAATCACTCTGGAAAAGCAACACAAACATTCAAGTATCTCCTGCTCACATTTCAGGTTAGAAGAAGTTTTTTGTTTCCATTCCGTAAAAGTCCAGTTTACCTTGTCCGGTTTTTTAAAAGTCCAAGAACATGGGGAAGCTTTTCTTCATATAAACGTTGATTCAGATACCATGTGTCCTGATGGATGTCCTGGCGAATATTGTTTCCACACCCGTCCTCCTTTTACCTTCACCGTGCCGCGTTACAGAGGGAGAAATAGTGGCAATTTATCCATATGGACGACAACTGACGGTGAGTCCTAAAACCTTCGACCACTTGTGGAAAAATGCAGCAAATAATCTACCGCAATTTTGCAACCTGTATGGTCCAGAGATACTCAAATTCCCCTTAGCAAGTCGCTTCTAAGGTCATAAAACGCCGGTAGATCAAATGCATTTCCCATGCTTGAGTGTGAATTATTGTCCGGTATTTATCTCTCGTCTTAACAGCTGACATGCATGCATGCAGTTACAAGTTTGCCGACATGCAGACTTGCCAAAATTTGCCGACCTGCAAACATGTGCCTGCATGCCTGTCGGGAAATTTGTTGAGCATGTTAGCAGGTCTGTAAATCTGCTCCAGCAAGATAGCATGCATGCGAATTTGCAGGCGGGGTTCGCAAATTTGCCGGCCTGCATGCATGCCAATTTGCAGGCATGCATGCAGGTTTGTGAACCATTTGACCCACAAATTTCCTAGCAGACCGTCGGTTCATACTGTAATGCAGTCACATTGAGCTGCTGTACGATTTTTCGAAATTCGAACAGTTTTCAACTTTTATTGACTTGCATTCCTGCGGGTATCGGGCTGTCATTTGGTATGCGCGCAGGTCGGCAAAATAGCTGTTACTGCAAGTTTGCAGGCGCCTGCATCTCTCGTCTTAAGAGCCGACATGCATGCATGCCAAATTTGCTACTTGCATGCAGGCCCCCAGGGCCAAAGTGCAGCCAGACTCAGGCCAAAAGTGCATTGGCCACAATGGCCACAATGCAAATCGGTTTCCTCCTACGCCTTCTTTAACCGAGCATTTCGAATAGCATTAATCCTCATAGACAAATCATTCTTATTTGTTGCACATTTCGGACAGCAATTCCATCGCTCGTGATTGCATTTCCCATTTTCATCGTCACTGCAATTACGATCGCGGAATACGAGAACTTGAGTATTTCTGTAATAGTATCTGGAGATGCATGGCAGCAATTTCAGTTCTAACCGTCGGATCGATGGGATTGCTGACCATGCATTTACTTATGCATTGCGTCGTTCTTCTGCTGTCAACAGCGTCTTATCGCCGGGCTATTATTGCGATGTTTTATTGCTCATCGAAAATAAGCCCAACCTCAAACGTTAAAATATGAATTTGGGAATTGTGTAGAAGATATGAAAGGAGTTCGAAACCACGTGTTTTTGGTGTCCTGTGTTACGTATTTATACATCTGTCGTTCACACGCTTTTTGTATCGTGCCAGCATATGTGCGAGAACTTTATTGGCGGCGGTTCAAGAATTCAAATTTTACGCTCCGAATACGAGGCCTTTTTGGATCTGCCCAGCCTGATCGTCGTCCTCTACAGTAAGAGCAAATAGAAACTATGTATCCCGAGACCATATGACTTTTCCAGATACAGTAAAATGGAAAGTCTATGTCAGTATTGCCAGTATTTCATTTTATTGGCGGACCAAGGCATATATGAGTCCGTCCGCGTAAGGATCGAGCAGTGCCGCGCACTGGCCAACTTTTCTTATCCGCTGGGGCTCGTATTCTGGTTAGAGGTACGTCAGGTGTAGGAAAGATGAAAAAATTTTTGAGTGACCGATTTCGACCACGGGTGTCGTAGCTGTGCTCGCTCGAAGACACTGTACTTTTCGCTTAAAAAATGAAGTCTAAACCTACTTTTGCCCACAACTCAACAACCCTTTGACCAATTTGAGAGTTTTTAAGCTCATTACAAAGCTGACGATGAGTTCTCCAAAAATTGCCCCAAAATGTACCATGGGGGATTACGGTAGCAGATTTACCGGGTAATCAGTGCAGAATATTCGATCAATTTTTTCTCGAATATACGGAAAAACTACCCCGAGATTTTTTTCCAGGTAAACCCTGATGTCAAGCAGAAAAATTTCGTCTAGTTTGGTCGGACGTGGACTTGGGCTAAAATAGTTAAAACACGCAAAACCTGAATTTTTGAGCCATTTTCACTTCTAGCTGGCCACCAATGCCACCTAGCCAGGGGTCCAAAATGCGCCAATTATTTTTTGACCTTCCCAACAAATTCCACTACTAAAATATGGGGTCATCAGTAGCACTTGGGACCAGTGCTTTGGACCCATGATACCTGTATCATGGTTCAATCTCGGTAAATGAACTTGAGCGGAATTGGCCAAAAAAAGTGTCCCTATCGGTATAAAATGATTTCTAAAGACGTTTTAGAGCATTTGCAAGAAAAAACATTTCCCCACTTTTTTGAGGTAAGGGGGACCTCATGATGGTTTTTAAACCCATGAACCGGGTATCATGGTCCTAAAATCGACTTTTTGAAAGTTAAAGAAGGAGTAGGAGGAACTTTCAAAACTGAGATTGGGGCATTAGCGGATGTAGCTCGTAGTGACGAGCAGTTTCATACCACTCATTCCTGCCA